>VZTT01037413.1:9156-38793 GCA_013400855.1 Buphagus erythrorhynchus | reverse complement strand
TTTTTGGAGACCTAGAAGGACTCAGTTGCTGGAGCAGGAAAAAAAGAAGAGAACAAGGAATGAACTTTGGCCATGTAAATTCCTTTCTTGAAACATCATGCCTGTAGTTGAATAGCAACTGCCCAAAGAGCACTTGAATCTCAAGTTCCCCTAAGACTTATACTCAAGCATTTTAGATTAGATGTGCAAAATATTAATGTTTGATGAGTATCATAACTTGGAAGTATTGTAAATTGAACTCCTGGAGAATCAGCTTTGTCCTAGATGTGTTACAGATGCAGTTATGATTCCCATTTCGTGGTACAAACTTGTTCCCTCATAGACTACAGTTAAAATTTACTTAGAAAAGAGTTACTCAGAAGTAAATAATTTAATGTGCTGCCTGAGAGGAAAAAGGATTAACTGCTCCAAACCATCTCTTGCTTCAGATGAAGAATATCTGAAATATGGGAAGATACAGTAAATCAACAAGATAACCAGAAAAGTATGCAAAACCCCCATAGGAATAATCATAAAGAGAAATAAAATGTGAATATAAAATTGGAAAATATTGCCTAAGAAACCAGCAATCATAACAGCATCACATGCACACTGCAATGTGGAGTCAAGCCAGTGGTCCATTTAACCTACCCAGCAACAATCATGAGAGGCCATGTACAGAAGAGTACAAGGGCAGAATAAACACATGCAATATTTCTTCCTAACATCTTCCTATACCAGACCAGACAGATGAGATCAGACTGAAGACATATTTTTCTGGAATTCCCCATGCTCAGTAAGTATTCCTAAATTTCAGAATGCCTCCCTGTAACCACAAGCTCACGCTTCTGGGTTTCCACAGTGTCACATATTTCTCCTCTTGCCTTTGTAGTACACATGGAAACTCAAGAAAGGGAAGTTTCACATTAACCTAGAAACAAATTCATTCAGAGTCTCTGGAAATAGATATTAAATTCTCTGTAGGACTGAGCAGCCATAAAGACAGCTTGTACTACTCAAGGCCAAGGGGTGTCTCAGGGAGGGAAAAGTCATGGAGTGGCTTTCTCTGTTTTCTCTCCATCAGGTCCCCAAGGACATTACTGTCCCAGATGACAGTTGCTCCACCATGCAGGAGGGCCAGAAAACTGCAAAGGTTGCTTCAGAGGGATCCATGACAGCTGTGACAAGCTGGCATGTTAACATGACTCATGAAACTGCTGTGACCCATCACAGTTTTGGAGGAGTTAAGTGCAAGAAAGAAACAGTTTTCCTCAGTCTTCAGCTCTCAGGTTACTACTCCAGTGCCAGTAGATGTGGCAAAACTGATGTGACTTGATGATATTATACTGACTGCATATCCATGTGGCAGCACTGAATATTATAGAATGAGAAATACAGCACTACTAGAAGAGAAATGCTTCTGTTTTCATTTTCTTCAAACTCATCCTTGACAAATGAGTATTTCTCTAAGGTGTATTCTTTCCAATCCACTCTCACCTCACAGAACAGAGAAAAATTTCAAGAGGTTTCCTTGTGCAAAGCTCCTCATACCCCAGAATCAGCTATTAGCAGCATCTTTTAAATTATTTCAAAGCCACATTTCTGCTCTGATACCACACGCACACTCAGTTCTACAGTGCTTGGTCTCAGAAGAATATCCCATTCAATTTGGAAAAAACCCTTAAGAGAACACTTGAACACGAGGATCTAAATTTGATCCCTCACTCCTCAGCCGGGAGTATCACAAAAATACATTTATAAGACCTGTGAGCACAAAGANCAAGGTTCAGAAAGGAGTAAGGATGGGAATAATTATAGAGAAACTAAATACATTCAATTTAGGTAGACAGAAAAGAGTAAGGAGAATTGTACAGCAATGTGTTGGTTTGACCCAACTGATATGGTAACATTTTTATTTGCTTTCTGCTTCTGTCCTTAATTGGTTCCTTCTGTAGCACTAGCAGCAGCTCTCCAGAGTACACAGTCAGATGACAGTCATGTTATGTCACTCCTCTGACAGATGTTTACTGATTTATCCTTAGGAAAAATTTGGTTTCCAGATCTATCTTCCCAGGCATAAGCAAAAGATATAACATGAGAGGATTTTATTTAATTCATAACTTTGTCCTCTCATGCTACAGGTACCTATTTAATGAAAAAAAACCCAAACAAAACAAGCAAACAAAAAACAAGCCCAATAACAAACGTTTACATCCAAGGTGCATAATCCAGTATTCTAGGAAGAAAGTATATGTAGGAAGGAAAAAACGGAAAAGGCCAGAGAAGCAGCAAGCTGAGACACCACATCTGAATCCTGAATATTTTTAAAGGATACCTTTGGAGAAGATAGTTACTGGATTTAAAGAAAGTGCCCACAGTAAAAGAATGTAAAGCATTTAATTCCTCAAATACAACTCAGGAAGATAATATTGCCTGTTGCAAGAAGTTTCTTGTAAAGAATTTTCCATGTGAAATGCTTGATTGAGTCAATCAAAAGATGGGATATTACACATTTGATAATTTTGACCATGACAGACAATATTTCCTACCGGTAGGTCATTTGATTCTCTGCAGGTGGCTCTGTTGGTTTCTGGAATATTATACTGTGAATTACATGTTACACAAATGAAAGTCTGTTATAATTCTGGATAACATTGTATTTGATTCTATAAACATCTTTAGGCCTAATGCAAAGATCCCTTTGAATAATTTATCCAGCTAAGTGTCTGTGGTCCCAAACTTCTAATTTAAAAATGTTGATAAATGAAGTATCTCTTTAGCTAATAAATGAAGTATCTCTTTAGTTATCCTTTGTCAGCAACATTCATTTTAATGGAAAGTGAGTTTACAGGGTTACATGATTGAACTACTGAGCCAAGTCAGTGTTGGCAAATGATGGGCTAAATTATTGATGTTACACACTAATGAATTCTGATGAGAAATAAAATACAGACATTACATTTCAAGTGGTTCATAATTATTTTTGCACTTTAAAAGCAATTTTATTCTTTTTCCAAATCATACTGGTTCTGTAAAACAAAAACATAGTTAGTGATTATAAGCAAAATTATTGAGTTTGAAGCAAAAATGCTTCTGTAAGTTTTCTTATGCAAGTATAATGCTATTCACTCTAGGATTCTGATTTCTTCTTATACTTCTTGGATGGGATAATTAAATTAAATGTCTAAATTTTTAAACTGCTGTCTTTAAACAAAATAATCTACTTTTCAACCATAGTTAAGAGTTCAGTAGATGAGTTTATAAGCTGTGATATATCATCATGTTTGCTAGAGATGTTCTGAGCTACCATAATTAATTCAGGTGACGACAAAAACAGAAGAGCTGCCAAGAAGGAGCTTTCAACATGTAAACAGTTTATCATTAAACCTGTGTTTTGATATATGTTTAAAATGGGTAGAAGGAGGTTACTAAACTTCAAATAATCCAAAGTGATGTTGTAAGGCTGAATCATTAATTTAAAATGTCATTTCTCTGAGCCTTTACTCACTGTACTGGATAAAGAAATTAAATTCTGTAGTTTTTACTTATAAAACCAGAGCTAAGCATTTGCTCATTTGGCAACAGAATAACTTCATAAATCCTACTCTTAATCTTGTCTTCCTACAAATCGGCTTTATTTAACTTTTCTTAATTATATACTGAAAGTTTCTGTCAATTGCTGGAGAAGCAGAACTATGAAGTGTTGCTTCATTTTCTTAACAACTGTACTTGTTGGATCATTGTTGTATTTTCTTGTCAATTGAAACAGCCACTGGTGTCTTGAAGGAGCAAGTACATGTGAAACCATTGTGGTTTTACTTGAGAATTTTGTGAACCAAATTATTGATCTTTGAGAGGTTGTCATATTTGGCCAAGGTCTCAAAAGAGAGATTCATGAGCTACAGAATCATTGTCATAAACCTCAGTGTTACCTATAATTTAGCTTTAAACTTTTCACAGAACTGAAGACACCTACTCTGCACAGAGGTTCAAGGATACCTGTCCAGTTTGCTAGGGAGAACTTAAACTATTTATTTCGAAACACTGGTCTTTGAATCACTCCAAAGAATTTTCCTTTAATAGGAAGGACTCCCTCTGAACTGAAGGTAGGGCTGAGAGAATTACATGTTGTGAAAGTTGTCAAGATTTGCTGTTATAATATCCATTGTAATGCCTCTTTTTTTTTTTTTGTTTTGTTTTGTTTATTTTAATTACAACATATTAAAAACTTAGGCATTGAGCTCTGAAAACACAGTTTGTCCATGATTGCTAAATGTGAACTTGAGCTCAGTAGCTCTGAAAACCACATTTTTACAAACATGAGCCTAGTGAGAGGTAATGCTCCTCCTGCAGTAGTATCTCAGGACTGCTGTGGTTTGAGCTGGGTCTAGGGGCTTTAGACTAGAGGTGTCCTGCCTTTGCTCTCATTTTGCCCTGTAGGTGCTGGAGGAGGAGGAAATGGTTTGATTTGAATGTGACTGAGAAAGAGCCAAAATGGAGCAACAGCTATATTTAAAGAAGGTTCATGAGGTTATAGAATAGAGCATTGAGCTGCAGAGAAAGAAAGCTGTCAGTGTCTGTCAGATCAGGGTAAAACCTGGAACTGGCAGGTCTCAGAGGCTGAGAGGCGGAAGAAGGAGACAACTGGCTAGGAAAAAAAGATGTAGTTTATTAAAAAGTTTATTGTCACTAACTCTGCTGATGATCAAGGTAAGAGTCAATATAATGGTTTATATTCTTGGAGATTTGAGAGTTAAAAAAAAAACTTGCAAGAAAGTGATTAAGATTACAAAAACTCGGTACTCAATTTAGAAATATTAGGACTGCAGTTATTTATATAAACTTTATTCAGATTATGTAAACATTTCAACACAGATTTTAGTTAATTATGTAAAAAAGTAAAATTTATGCTACTTCAAGAAATCAAAATCCAATTGTCTTCAGATTCTGGAAAAGGCATTAAGCAAGACAACTTTAACATTTTTTTGAAAACTCGATTCATTGTAAGTGTTTCAGCACATTTTTATTCCATTGAGCTTTAAAATCTGAGTCTCTCAGGGAGCACAGAGAATAATCTGAGGCTTAAAGACTGCTGTAGTAGTGACATGACTCAGGGGATCACTTTTCAAGAATCTGGAAGTCATGTGGTTCCTCTCTTTTTGTCTTTTAAGACCTACTGGCTTGAGCAGCCCTACTGACAGTAAGAATAGCAGAGAGAACATGCCTGCCATTTTCTCAGATTTGACTGGAGTTTTGAGTGCTTAATGTGTTATCAGGCCTACAGGTAGAAAGAACAAGAATTCATAGACAGAATTTCTGGATTAGGTATCTCTTTAGGAGGAGAATAAATTTTGTTGAATGAAAAAGCAAGTTTTTCTAGTAATTTCATCATCCTTTAAAGTCAGATATCTAGTTACATTTAATAAACTCTTAATTCTGTAAATTTATGTTTTGCTATTGAAAAAAATTATCTATAGATTTCTATTGGGCAGCACATTTTAAATTATTAAGACATTTCTGTGTGTACATGTTAGCAAGTGTAAGAAAGTGGACAATTAGGGTTATTCTGGTAATATACAAAGCTTGATTCCAGTAAGTGGTGCTGAATAGTGAAAAAAATGTAACTGTTAGGAATTCTTATTTTAAAAGAAATTTAAAAGTAAATCTTTTGGATTAGTTGTCATCCTTCCATTTTCTGCAAGGTCACAACTTGTAGTACACAAAAATACTTTAGTACACAAACGTTCTACATTGGAAATGTACACCTGCAAATAAACTAAATGACTCATCTCCAAAACAAAACTAATTGGATTAATCTTAAAAACATGAAACTAATTTTTTTCTTTGCAGAGACCATTTTCTAGTCTCCATCATTGACAAGTAACTAGGAGAACTGTTTGTCTTCCTACTATACACTAAACCTTCTAGGTGGCCACCACATTTCTGAACTCATTGATTCATATCATATTGACTTCTTATAGTAAAACTTTTAAGTGAAGCCATAGAAGAACTGAAAGAGTTTGGTGTTTCTATGCATGCCAGGAAATGTTTTTGGTTATATAAGCCTTTGGGTATAAAGCTTTGAAAAATAAAGGGGTTATGAGAAGCTTAAGAAGCTTGGTGCATTAAGGCATAAGTGGTGTAAAAACCTAAATGGAGCTGAGTTGTGCCAAATTGTATGTACATTTCACTTAAAAAATGATGAAGGAAATTATGTCAGCATAAAGATATTGGAGTTTTGCCATGTGATAAGCAAAATCACAGACCATGAAAATGAGGCAAAGAAATCAAGCAAGTTCTAATTTCTTATATGAGTTTGGCTTATTTTAAGACTACTTTCCATTCTCTCACTGGAAAGGTTACTTTCATCATACAGCAACAAAATAAATGGCCATGAACTTTTAGTGTCCATACCATGGCAGCTGTATTTGCCACTAAACCTACACATTATGTAAGTTCAAAGATTTTGGTGAATATTTGTCAGGGTCATCAACTCAATATAGAAAAATCTAGAGAAAATAATTGCTTTAAGAATTCAAACAAAATGTGAGGTCATATTTTGAAGAATTCTGGATGCAATTATGCAAAATTCATAAGCATTTGAGAGGAAAACCATATATTTTTAGGAACGATATACTGGATGCTGATTTCCACGTTTCTTTAGAACATGATTAACTAAGTAACACATTTTTCAACCTGTAAGAATTACCACCAAGAGCAGAAGCAAAAATAGCTTGTCTCAACTCCCCTGCACTGTACAAAATAAATATTTTATAAGTGAATAATAAACCCAGAAAAACGTAACTTCAACATTTTAAATGGTTATTATGAATAAATGTGACTAAACACAAAAGCTTAGAACTAATTAAAAGGTGTGCAGCCATGTCCCCTTAAGAAACATTATCTGTCATCCAACCCCATATGTCTCCAAGACAAGACAGAAACAGCAAGAGTGCTAAAGTGAAATCAGCAGGCAAAAAAGACACAACTGAGTGCAATCAGCATAAATGGTGATAACTCAACCCATAACAGAGAAAAATAAAAGAGAAGGCGTACAGATTTTGAAGAGCGTCAGCCCTGAGGGACACCATAACACACCTGTGTTAATAAGTTAGAGAACAAAAGATGTGCTTTAACTGGTTAGCACCTGACAGCTGAGAAGCAAGTTCAGAATGTGTGGTTTTCAGAGAGCAAAAGGGTAAAGCTGCTTGTAGTAGGTAGGGCTCTAGTCACTCCTGGCCTTAGTGGAACTGCTCTGAATTTTTTGCAAGGAGGTAGAACAGGGTGGCATGAAAAGCACAGTTCTGCACAGTAGTAAAATATTTCCTCCATTAAGAATTAGTATCCACTGAGGTGCCTGTGGTACATTCACCCAAAATTCAAAGCCTTAGTAAAGAAGAGTTACTCCTTTCTCTGGTGGCCTATGCAAAATTGCTCAAATAAAAGCAACACACCAAAAATCTTCTGGCATAAACTGGTGTAGTTCAGTGCAGTGGAGTTATTTTGAACTACAATAGCTTTGCCCAAAACTTTTTAAGATTTCAGTCTAATCAAGCAACTTAAGTAAAAGTGCAGAAAATATATAAATAACCACAGCAAACTTCAATCAGGGTGACAGACTTTGGGTTGATTGGTGCCTTATTCCTTGGTGTCTTATGTAGCTATGTCCACCCGATGAAAATGGATAAAGCTGCTACCAACTGAGGGATTTCTAAGCTCTGAATTCTGTCAATCTACTTTTGTATCACTTTGTGCTGGTGTGAATGATTATCAAAGCTGTTGATCCATTAAAAATTAAACCAATAATCTTGCCTTTAGTAAAAAGGTGCCTTTGTCTTGCCACCATCAGAAAAGGTATGTGTGAAATCCTTTAAAGTTACAATGAGAATAGCAATGATGTTATCTTTTCCTGTAGCACTTTGACCTCCAAAATGGTTCTGATATAACTATAGTCAAGATAAGGCATCTAAAAGGATGGTCTACATTGAAGACCATCAGGATTAAAGCACAGTCCCAACTGAAGCTACCTGTGCCATCATAAATCAATTTTGCAATTAGATAGCTAATTGAACTTACTCCAGAGCCAAGTTATTGAAACTCCAAAGCATTATTGGAAAAGCAAAAGTAATTATCATAATAAATACCTTGCCTGTACTATAGGTACAAAAAGTTTTATTTTTGTACTGTAGGTACAAAAAGGTTTTTTTCAAAATTAAAGAGATTACTTCTATTATTTTCTGATGGACTAAAAATTTATTTAGTAATTGTTGAAGGATTTTTGAAGGCTGAAATCCTCCAGCAAACCACAGACTTTGCTGACAGTAATGGTAAAACAGCTGAAAAGAATATCCATATTGGAGCATATAGAACTTTCTTTGACTACCACAATAAAAACAGTCTCTTTGCAGAGCTGTTGTGCATGTATGTAAACTTCACAGAATAAAAAGAGAAGAGCACTGTTCATGTGCTTCTAAGGCACTTCTAGTGCATTCTCTCAAATAAAAAAATATCTCTAGATTGTAATCTCTCAAATTTCTGCTACTGGTTGCAGTCAGAGGCAGTAAAGAATTTTTTAAAAAACAAAGAAATTTTGAAAAAAGGTAGAGTATCACAAGATTAAATAGTCTCACTCAAGAAAAGCCCCTGCACTTTGCTCTAAAGAAAAATGAAATATATAAAGAAGCAAAATTGGAAGTATAAATAATTTCAGTCATCGATCTCTCGTCTAGCAATTGATTTGATTGTAAACATATTTATTCTTTGCTATTAATATGGAAGAATATCTTATTCCTTTTTTCAAGATCACAATTGAAATGCTGAATGTCGAAACTTCATTTTCTACCAGAAGTGCATAATTTAACTATTCCTGTTTCCAATGCAAATATGAAATATTGAAAAAAGAAAATGGCTAAAAAGATAGCTGTAAAATCCAGGAAATATATATTTAAAAGTCTGATTGAAATAAATTAGAATTGTGGGGGGTTTTGTTTGTTTTCTTTTTTTTTTTGTTTTTTTTTTTTTTGTTGTTTTTTTTTTTTTGGTAAATATTTTCATGTCATTAAACAGTATTAGTGTTGACAAGTAATGATGAAACCTCTGGTCAAATCTATCTTCTGTTCTGAGGCAGCTCTTTATTTTCACATCACAGTTCTCCCAAAACTCTGCTGCTGGGTATAACTGGAGGGTGTTGGTATTTAAAAAGCACCTGGTAAAAAGGCTGAAACCTCCTCCATTATCTACTTTAAGTCTCTTTTTGGATCTCACCCAGGTCACGGCTTCTGAGAAATATTAGAAAACACTTAGGCAGCCAATGTACTGTATCTACTGCCTCTACTAATGCACTCTTCCTCTGTCATTCACCTGCTCCTGATTGCTCTGGTCAAGGAAATGCTGGGACAGAAGCTCTGATGAGCAGGAAGGAATCACTGTTTTGCCACACACTTCTCCATGCAGTGTGTTCTCATCCTCATATTTTAATGTAAGAGGGTCACTAGGAACGACAAACTTGGGATATTTCTGGCTGAGAAAAAAGAAAGGGAGAAGAACAACTGTCAGATCTTATTTTGGATGTTGAGTGCCTCTAGGTTAATGTCATCAATAAGAGAACTTAATTGGCAGAAGAATAGATTGATCTGCCAGTAACACAGATTTACAAAGACATCAGTCCATATATAATTAAGCAATTTCCAAGACCTTTGAAATATAAAACCAGAAGATTGCTGAAGGGAAGTCCTCTCTTCTACACACCTTGGTAATTGCTCTTAGCTGAACTTCTTCAGTTTCAATATTATGTTTTTTCCTTATTCATTATTTTAATTATAAGTTGTCATCAGTCAAACCACATAGAAACATAGCAAGGATATCAGAATACCAGAAAAAAAGGTCAGAATACCAGAAAACTATGTAATGGATAGTGAAAGCAGAGAGGGAAGAGAACGTTTTCCACTCTTTGAACAAGACATTGTCATTGGTAGCTCTGAGCTACTCAGATCTGAACTCCCCCAAATGGTGCTGTGTCTTATACCTAAAAGCTTAGTTTAGGACTGTTTCCAGGTAGTTATTCAGGGTGACAAGATTTACTGACACAGGTTCTCAGCAGGGACAGCATGCATGGAAAAATGCGTGCTAAGGTGAAGGTTTTCTGCCACACTCACCCATTGTTGCAAGGACTGGCTTTTGGCAAAGGAGTTCCAATGCAGATGAGGTTTGCAGCATAGCTATTAAAATATTGCAGAACATTAGATTAATGCTAAGATTTGTGTGTGAGGAAACCATCTGCCCCCTGTGGCTTCTATGTCACCCCTATTGCTCATGAGCTTTGGGATGCCCACAGGTCACCTCTGCTCTCCTACTCACACAGGAGAGAAGAGAAATCCTCCCTGCAAAAATCAAAAGGAAGCCTTTCCAGTTTTTCAAATGCTAAATGAGGAATTTGAATGAAAAAATGTTTTCACTGGCACAGAGGTCAGTGCAATACTTGGCATATACAACAATCCCAAAATTCCACAGAATTCCATAAAAGAGTATCAAAAACCTTTACTAAAATAAAGATTTGATTATATTTTCATAATAATTATTTGTATAAAATTACTGATTTTTATATGATTGGGGTTTTCTAAATCTCTTACATAAGTCAAGCATACATAGTACAACATATATGATTCCATAGAACTAATATGGAAATTTGGAATTTTAAAATAAAAATCCTCTTAGTGAGACACTAGAAACAGATCATTATGCTGATGCAACTTAATGGAATTCTAGAAGTTATTCAAGTTAGATTTTACCTTAATTCATCAGATAATAAGTGTGAAGTGTAATTACATAGTATTAAATTGCAATAAAATTGTTTTCGCAATCACACGACAAAGCTTAACTGTTAAAAATTAGACAGAAGAGATCACAAGAATATGCTGCACTAAAGCTGCACCAGCAATGCAACTTCTTTTGCAAGGAATAAGTCTGAAGAAATATTTCACTTAAGTCTTTTAAAAACCCTTCACAAATGCCATCTGGTTATGGCCATTAACTATGGGAAGAGATTGAAAGGAGTGGCTTTACAGAAATATAAATAAGATACCATAGCATGAGACAAAAATAACATAAGAATTCAAACTATACTGTATAGTAGTTATTTTCCCTGATAAATATATTTATCTGGGGAACAAGACATAAAATGATAAACCATACATCGTTGGAAACCATTTTTAAATCTAATATCTCCACAATGTTGCTTTTTTACAAATAAGGGAAAATTATTGTATAACTGAGTTAGGAAAGTGCAATACTTCTTTAAAATAGTCCTCTTCTAAAGATATTAAATATGAATACAGTGAAAATGACAATAGTGTTTACCACGGAAATAATACTTGCATGAAACAGGACACAATAACATCTCCTAAAACAACTGAGCAGCAATAGCAGTGCCACTCTGCGTTTCAAATATTTATATTCAATGTATTTATAATAATCTTCTCAAAGGTTTGTGAGAAATAAATCTAATCTCCCCCTCTTTTTTCAATCTATGCATGGTATATGTGCTAACTTACTGAATTCATCCTTCATGCAATTCCAGTTTATTAAAGAGGTTAAAAATTTATAAAACTCTGATGGGATATGGTTTTAATGCTTCATCACACTACCCATCATTTGCTTTTCAATCTAGATCAGAATGATCTTTCCGACTTCCCTGCAATCACCTACCTGCACAGCTAATATTTTCTGAGCGTTCTCCTGAGAGGCTGCCTGGATCCTCGCCAGCCCAGCCTGGCTGGAGAGGCCTCGCTGGAGAGGCTCCACCATTCCCAGCTCCATTGCCCCTGCAGCTGGGATGGCCACGCCAGCAGCCACTGCACCAGTGCAACCCCAATGGCCACGGACGCGGCTACAAAGGGGGTCAGGGTCGGGGGGACAGGCAAGCAGGCAGGTGGGGGGAGGAAGGAGGGAAAAAAAATCCTAACCCAACAGGAAAAAAAAAATTAAATTCCCAAGTCAGAGCAGGAGAGGAAATTAATGGCAGCGTTCAAGAAGAATGATGGAGGGAAATATAGAAAGCAGTCAATAGCCCATTCTGTGCTGTACGGACCTGACAGGAATTTCACAGTCTCTTGGTTTTTCAGCCCACTCATGTGCATTCATCAGAAACCAGTCACATCTGGCTGCCAGGATGGGGGGTTAATTTTCTCTAAATGCCTCAGCAGTTTTGTTCTAGCTGAGGCAAACTCTGTGACTGCAAAGCTGATGAGTAAAATATTTCTACTTCACCCAGTTTAACTCAAAACCGATAGCCTCGGGACATATTGAACCTTTCTTAAAAAAATAATCTTTTGAAGCTTTTTGAATGGCACATCAGGTCAGGCCAAAGTTTAAAATACAAGTTTAAGACTTTGATGGACACAAGGGCTTTTTTTTTTCCCTGTGTAAAGCTTATCATAGCTTGGCAATGTGTGCTTTAGTGCATGACAAAACTAAAGAGAATTAACTTAGCCATCAACTGCTCAGGGAGAACAATAACAGGAAAGAAATTTCCATATAGAAGTTCCTATTAATCTACCCAGCTATAACCACCTGACATGAAAGCATCTAACAGCACTAAATTGCACCAAATGCGGTGGCTGAGAGTGACACTACTTAAAATAAGGATTTTATATCAACATATAGAAAGGATAAAGCTTATCCTAGGAATCGCATTCGGCGCAAAGCATCCTAAGTGAACTGATTCCAAGTGGGAGTACTTACCTGAAGGCTTTCACTTCTGGTTAACAGTAGTGATTGTTACAATCCACAGTTAAGACTAGAATCAGTTTTTCCTTTATCTGCAAGCATTTGGAACACATAAACATTGTGTGCCAGGTCTCAGTCTAGAACAAAAATGTTTTAAAGAGATCTGAAAATCTACCGACAGAGAATGGTTTTGAAAACAGTTGTGGGTTTTGGCAAATTCTTCAAATGCTGCTGCATACTCTACACTAGTTGTAATTTAGAAAATGGACATTTAAACGACATAATTCATTGCTTAGTAGAAATACAAGGGTTTGTGTTTCATCAAGTTAATTATTTTGATAAATTCCATAGCTATTGTTATCATGAAGCCTTCAAGAGTATGCCTGTCAACCAGATTAACGCAATGGATTGTACCATTCCTTTGGAAATATTACATTTCATTAAGGTCAATGCCACAGGTCAATAATTGGATCAGTTATAAAGAAGCTTTTACATTATAAGATATGACTGCTCTTTAGGAGCAAGCGCGGCATACCAGGTGAAAAATACACTTTTTCAAAAGAATGTAGATTATAGTAATATCAAGTGTGCTATTATAGCCTGGAGAGTAATTAATGCACATTTTCAAAATTAATGGCCTGCTTTTTGGAGATTCCAGGTTTCGACAAGTCCCATTAGATTCCATAGAAGCTCCGAGTATGCTGCATCTGTCTAAATGAGGCTGTAAAATATTAAAGAAGATCCTTGTACATAGTATTTTGTGTTCTGCCTGTGTATATTAAAAATAACATGAGGGAAGGTAGACAAACTCAATGGAAAAAAAAAACAAAACAGCCTGAATCACAGCCAAAACCTGAACCCAAATAGTACATTTTCCAGTTTGAAGAACCTTTTCTAGTACTGGAACTTCTTCCTGTCTATTTTAAAAATTACTTTGTTTCCTGAAATCTGTCTCTTTCTGCCTGTCTCCTGTTACTTTAACTATTTTCAAATCCCTTTTTTTCTGATACCCCTCTGAAGTCTGAAAAAAAATGCAGGTGATGGAGTGACAAAACACAAGAACTTAGGATATATTAATAAAACAACCTGCTTCAGGCCTGGAAAAAAATGAAGTAGAAAACTATTTTTGGATTATCAAAATCATGATTTTGTAAAAAAGTTAAAATAATTGCAAGATATGTTGCATTGCTATATGGTAAGGAAAATGGTGGTTGGTGGAGCATATGAAAGGATTTGACCGTAAACAGTGAAAGGAATTGGTGGTTATCGAGTTTGGTGGCTATCCAATGTCTCGTATTGAGAGAATTAAAAGACATTCAAAAGTTCTGAGGTTTAACTATATGAAAATTTCTATATTTATTGAGAAACTTACAGTTTATAATGGTTGCTGTCCAGTACAACCTTTACTAATGTTTCTTATTCCAAAATTACAAGTCCATAATAGATGATGCTATTATGCATCATATTTTGAAATGTATCTCATAATTTGAAAACATTTTATTGTGCCTAACATAACTGAGCCAAACCCAAATATTTATAATTTTACAATATTAATTGCAACATAAGTAACATTTATGCATGTGGTCAGAAATACAGGTTTGTGGGAAAGTAGAAACTTGCTCACATAATGTTGCCTGCAATCTCAGAATAAACTGATGGACTCACTAACCTTGGAGGGGCCAAGTGAGTTCCTGAGTCAACAGCAGAGCTCTAGCTGAGGGAATGATTCAAAAAATAAAAATCTCAAGTAATTTAGCTAAAGAGCATTTCTAACCCCAAAGCAGATTTCATAGGCTTTGTCATGATCTCCCTGTCCCTACAGGCACCAGTACTGTTCTGGCAGATGTTTTTCTTGGTCATATAACAGACATATATTTATTAGCTTTTCCTGACCTTTTTTATTTTTTTGTCAGACATAGAAACATAAAAAGGCATGGCATGCATGAGTTAAATACATGGCATTGTTTCTTGCTCCTTTGATTTTCAACGCTGTGTTTTTTAGTATTCTGAACACATTGAGACAAGTGTTGGTAGAGAAGGTAACAACATCCATCTCCAATGGCCAAGGTGTAGAGATATGTACAGTAGCCAAATATTTACATGAAATTCACTTTGGTTTTGATGCTTGCTTTGCTGTGAGAGCAGGACTGAAGGAAAAAGACAAGCTCCAGATTTTGGGGATTCAAAAGAAAGGAAAACCCAGGATTCCTGTTTCTGTCATTCTTGAATCTGCCTTGGCTGCAGCTGATACAGGTGGACAGGAGTGCTTGCTAATTTTTGCAGCAGTCTTCTCCTAGTCTTCATCCTGAAAACAAGGAAACAGTAAGCCAGTGGCTTTGCTGGAGTGACACCTTTGGGAGCTGCTGGGGTGGATAAATGATCTCATGGAGTTGCCCTTGTCATTCTTCTGCTTTGGGGCTTCACTATCATTCCTCTGGTGTTATGGCTCCCCTCTGTGACTCACAGCAGAGGGCACCATATGACTCCATAATTACTTGATTCCTTCTTTACACCTGGCACTAATATCATCAATAATATCAGCATAAGTTTGGGAGAAGGATGTGTGAACTACTGGCATTACTGTCTTACTCGAGAGGAACCTTATGATTTGAGGTACCTTAATCTGTTCTCACCTTTAAATTTTGTGTTATGATAAATCTAGGTATTTCATTCAATCCATATTACTTGCAGTAATATGAATGAAATAAAGCTAATATTTTAACCTGTAATTTCTTGTTTAAGGAATCAAACTGGATTAAAAAGTATATTATACTACTTGAAGCTCAGGCCTATTCAAGCCTAATTCATTATTCCAGTGGCAGTGTTCCTAGGTCCTTATTTATTAATGTTACCACTATGCTTGGACTCTCTATATTGCAAACAAAGTTAAACTGAAAGAAAATCCCAAATATAAAGAAGTAACTGCATCTTATTTAGACCAGAACTTTTTAAAATTTTGTTGCCTGGTGTTTCACAGGAACCCAAAATTTTCACCTGCTTGTCTTTTATTAGCTGCATAGCACTAGAGCAAAACTAACTGCAGAGATATTTGACAATGAACCCAAAGCTAGGGCTTTTTACTTGTTTAAACACTAAATGGCACATGGTCCCATTAAGAACACAAAGCGAACAGCCCCTGGAACTCACTCATAATGCTTTTTTTCAGTCAATAATATATGATTTGGACTGCTGCAATTACCAGTTCTGGACAGTGATGGCATGCTAGTATCACATTGGGTTGTGATTACAAATATATTTCTCCTCTTAGCTGTTTTTAAATAGTGAGATTCAGTTGATCTGAATACAAGTGTTTCTCTTTTACCCCTGAGAATGAGAAGATTCTATGAATAAAATGTTATTTTATCTTACAAAATTATTCATAATATAAATATATTCTGCATTTGGAATACATACTTACATACAAGGTGTCTGATCCATTACAATGGTTAGATTCTGGGTCATACAGAAAATAGTAGATAATAATATAAGTGAAACTATTATTCTCAAAAAGAAAAAGCTTATCTTGAAAGAAAATTCTCCTTAAATTTTGCCAAACTTTATACATTTGATCTAAAAGTGTGCATGGCAGGTGTTTGCCTCAGGCTGAACTTGTTTGGATAGCCCAAGCAGTTTGCTTCTTTTTTTTCTTTTTTTTTTTTAGGAATTCTAGGCATAATACATTATTGTGCTGTTATATCTGTTATCAAATTATACTGGTATTTCCTTTACTAGATGCAGTTTGCAAAGGGGACTCACATTTTAGAGGGGACAGCATTTTGTTGTGCTATATGGCTTTTTCATAACTATATTCTGGTAAAAACTGCAAGTCTTTGGAAAACTATTGTCTTCATATAGTCATGAGAGATAAAAATGTTTCCATTTTTTAAAAACATATTGTCCTCTGTGAGCATTCTTGACCTTCTCAGTGGTCTTACAGCTGTTCAGATTATGCACCAATATCACTAAGCAAGTAAGAATGCTTATTGCTGTGTAACTCTACCTTATACATAAACCATCTTCACAGAGTGGTTTGTCACACATTCGATCAGGAGTACAGCACTGAGACTTGATTGTTGTCTATAATTAGACTGTTATTCTGGTCTTGGATGAAATTCATTACTGACAGCAATGTGCCTACCTGTGTACCAGCAGAAATATTCATCTATTGGTGCTCAGAAAACCTGGAGAAACAAGTCTTTGCAAAAATTGGATGGTTTCTTCAGAGTAAGCTGTGAAGTTTGTGCTAAGGATGCCAATTTGTGATTAAGAAATCCAACTGTTAATGAAAACTGGTGTAATTCTAACCATTATGGTTTAATCTAGGTTTTCTATAGCTATGCTGGAATGCAATATCAAACAAGGAGATCCAAACCTAGACCATAAGATCCACACTGATCTTTTCCCAGTGCAATAATATTTTACCAGAAGAAAAACTGGTTTTGTGGGATTTTTTTCAGTACCAACTGAAATTTCCTTTTCCTTTCCTGAATTTTCTTTCAGAAACAGCCTGAAAAGTAGGAACAAAACTCAGCTACATGGCTCAAGGAATGGGGATTTCTCTGATTACAGAGACTTTGAGACATAACTGTGATGAAAAAAGGGTGATTCCAGACTAAAAAGAATCCAAGCAAATGCAAATTGAAACATTTAAAAGAATGAGTAGCTGGAAATGGTGCAGTTACAGTAGGTACATAGAGCTTCTTACCAAGTGATTAAAACCATTTGTGGATATTAAAATGAAGAAATGGACTAAGCATCAGCAAAAATGGAAAAATACACGTAGCTGAGGCAGATGAGAGAAACAGATGGGCAGAGCACTTCCAAGAAGTCTCACTAGACTCAGCCCACTATCTATACAATATTTTGATGAAATATTATGAACCTAAGCCATTTAACATTAACAATAACCAATTGAGATGTCAGCAATAAACATAGCAATCCGGAAGCTAAAAAATGTCAAAGGAGAGAGCGAAGTCATTATCACAGAGAATAATATTATATAATAAGATACATCCAGGATACAATATGTAAACTTATAGAATTATTCTGAAAAAAATATAAAAAAAATTCCTGTCCCTCCTGCAAGAGAAATAATTTTCAAAGTAATATTACACAGGATGTGAGATAATGTTGGGCAGAAATCTCAGTAAACAATAGGCTGGATTTAGTTGAGGTGAACATGAGTGACCTAGAGGTAGTTATGGTAAATACCATCATAAAAGTACATCATCAGTTCTCAAAAACAGTTGGAAAGCTTAATGTACAGTCTTATACTGAGCCTGAAACCAGGTTTACTCTTTGAAGAAGGCATAGAATGGACGTATTATGTTCATATCTCTGCCACACTCTGCCCTTGCCATTTCAACTAAATAATTTAAACTCAGCTTTCCAGAGATAAATGGGAATTTTAACCTCTTTTTTGTTGTTGCTGGTTTTGGGAATCTGATTTAAATCTATAATTTTTAGAGATAATTGGGAATGGCAGGTTCAACAAAAAGTAGCAGGGAGATTTGGAATCATAGTGTGCCATGAAAAAGGTATGTGGCTGACAATAATGTTTCCAGGGATAGATTTTTAGGCCACTGATTGCTATGTTAAGCAGCTACACCCATAGTTATTTTATGGTATTGACAATACAAGAAACTAGGATTATTTTGCTGAATTGTTTTGTTAAAACACAACTCTGTTTTACATGCAGTGACTATAACCCATTTAATTCCACTCCTGATTGACACTGATATAACTGACCTTCTGGATTCTACATAACATCATTCTGTAATTCTGCAGTAGTCCCTCTTGAGACATCAGTTTTTTGCAAAATGTAGCAGACCAAAATGCAACTAACAGAACAAGCACTAGCTACTACTCACTGCTATCAGTAGCAGTCTACTACGGTTTTCAGATCAAAGCAAATTAGCATTACATGTTGAACAGAGACTCATAAGTCACTTCTAAATCTACATGTTCCCTATTTCCTAAGATGCTAATCTGATATCAGAGGATCCAATGTGTGTGTCATATTAATTCAACAGTGCACTGTGAATGCTAAATTCTATGTAAATGACATAAGCCTTATCAGTTCCATTCATTGTTACAACTCAAACAACGGCAATTACAACAACTCTACAGGTTTTGGCATTGTAAGAATGGCAGCTTTATTAGCAAAATCCAGTTAATATTTATCTTTTTATACTAGTCCACTACTAAGTTACACCTGTGCAATATACAAAGCTCCTAGGTAATGAGATATTTCTTTATTGTCAAATCTGCTCCACAGACTGCTGGTAAAGATTACATAGTTCATTTAAATAAAGCTCTTTTGTCAACAGGCTGGATATACTTTAAAAATGAGCGAAAGCCTCATGAAAAAAACAAATCTCAGCTGATGTGCAAGTATACATGAAAAGATGCACTTGTTTTTTTGACCTTATTCCAGCTGTTAATGCTTTAGTAAGCAGATTAGCAGTATTACATTTTAAAAAAGGAAAATTGTATTTCAAGATCCACTGAAAAACAAAGAAAAGTCTGAAAAATCAGAGTACAGTCTTCTACTAAGAATATTGGTGAATGCAGAAAAAACGTTGACTAATGGAGTAAGAAGAAAATGAAAGAGTAGTGTTGTGATTTTTGAGTGCTGTTGGGAAAAATGAAGAAATTAGACAATAGAGTAAGATCAGTGTGTCCTTCTTTATATTGTGGCTGCTACTGAAATACCAATATGAAGATTGAAAGTGTGCTTTATATATGAGATTCCTAAAAATGTGGCCTAGAGTTCGACACTGAGTAGATATAGAATATGTGTGATGTAATTCTTTCCTCAAAGATTTCTCTACTTGCCTGTTTCTACTGCTAGAGAAGGAAAATATATCTGTACTTATCATCTCTTTATATCATTTAGTAACACTTAGAATCAAATACTGTTATTTCATCCCCAGGAGCCTGGAGCAATGAATGGAAATGTCTCGAAAAGGTGCAGGTAATTGCACTTACTCCAAACCAAAGGTTTTATTATTTAGAATTATTTAAATTTTTTATTGTCTCCTAAACTCTGATCTGCAGAACCCCACAACGTTTTCCAACTTTTGTTTAGCATTTGCACAAAGCCTTTAGAGGAACAGTTCAGAGAGCAGAAGCTGAAGTGTCAAAACACTGCAAGTAGAGAAGATTGCTCCAAAGAAATTTCTGACCTTGCCATTTACTTCTTCTGTTAAAGCAGACATAATCCCTAGTTATTCCTTTTACAGATTTTGCTGCTTACTCTCCAGAAATAGCACAATAAAATACTATATCTCATCCTCTGTCCCCTCCTAAAGGATTTTTGGAGTATAATTGTTAAGATATTTTTCAAGAAATAAACTAGGGCTCTTTTGGCATGTAGTGTTGCTGACATCTTTTTTTCATGAGCTTATCCTTTTAAAACTAAAACTAATAAACAAACTTTAATAGGAATATATTACACTACTTCCCCAAACAATTTAATGATGAGGTCTAAGATTGGCTCCGTCTTTGTGAAGGGTCAATTTTTGCCTTCTTTGCTACCTTTGAAACACACTAAGATTAAGTATCAAAATGTCCCTCATTTGTAGGTCTAGCAAAATAGAGAGAGAGCACCCTGCCTGTCTTGACTAAGGCATATCAAATATTATGATGATAAACATTTATATTCACCTGTTGCTTCCAATTCATAGAAAGTGAATTGGAAGCAACTGCATTCTTGATTGTTGTAGAACAGTAAAAAAAAATTAAAAAGAACACATTTTATCTTTTTCTAGGTGACACATACATTTATTAGTTATCCCTTATAACTTCATGAAAATTCAAGGATCATGAATCAGTCTTGCTCCATGGCCAGAAGTGAGCCTGTTGTCACCACAGGGTAGTGCCATTCCATTTGTGTTTCTGGGCCCTTGGCACCTGGCAGTGATGTCAGGCACCAACTTATCCTTAGGTTTTGTGCAGTAGCACCATGCATTGCGTACGTACAGATCATACAACGGGCCACTCTGCAGCTGCACATATCCCTGGATGCTTGGCTGAATCCCCACCAGCATCCCTTTATCCATGACAGAAAATTAACTTCTGGTTAACCAACTCAAGAATGACACAGCCTTCAGTTGCACAGGGATCTCCCATGTGCGTTTGCACAATGCACCACCTAGCCAGCAAAAGCAGCCCAGGGGCTGGGGATTCTGTAGGGCCAACTTGAGCAGAGAGAGGTAAGTGTGCTTCCTGGAAGGCAATGAATCAATCAGGAGAACAGCTGGCCAATTAAGATGTGCATAACTTCTTGCCAGATGTTACCTTTGTGCTGATGGCTGACTGCATCTTAGAGATGCACATTGTTTCTCAGCCCCTGGGGCTACTTTCGTATTGTTAAATAAACAGAGCCCGGAACCACTCTGCGCCAGTAAGGCTGAGAGGTGCAGGCAGGTTTTGCCCACACTATGTAGTCCACTGCCACTTCTCAGCCTTGTGTGATGACCTCACTGCCCTAAGACACAAACAGTATTCTAGGAGGAAGAGGGGTTAACATGTGAATGACTGAATTAATGTAAACTTCAAGCTTTAGCCTACAAAGACGAAACATAGGCTAGGCGTTGCATACCCTAGGACATGGCAAGGCCTCTTGGGATAGTGGTGGAGGACTGTATGGTGTTGAGGAAATTAAAACTGGTGCTGTCCTGTTCACATTCTCTGCTTGAAGCAGAGCTTGATGCATGTTGTTCCTCACATTGTGTTAGGCTTTCTTTTAGAAAGTGCTGACTAGCATAAGGCAAAACTGCACCATGTGGTACCATAAATATGCACCATGGAGCGCTAGGGAGCAGGTGAAACTGGATCCCTAATCCTCTTTTATTTTGTAGACTAGGTATAGCCTCCACTGCCAAGAGTATATTGAGATTCCTTTTTGAATTGTCTTTGAAGAGCCAAATAAACACATGCTCTTCATAAACAATAAGCACTGAATTAATAAATAATAAGAATTAATGGGCAGGAAGGGATTAGGAAGGGATTGTGAAGGCTGAAGGGGGTCCAACTTCAACAAGAAGGGGAAAATGTCTATGGCTACAATGTCTTACAGCGGGTCAGGTTAGGACTGATGTTGTGATGGAAAAAGGGAAAAATCTTGAGAGTCATAAACTGAAGTCTTTAAGCAATCAACAAACTTGAATTTGACATCTTTTGTCTAAGCAAACACCTTTTTTATTTTATTTTCTAGAACCAGCAATTAGATTTCATAAATCTGATGAAAATTCTTCATCCCAGTCACCCCCTTCCTAGCTTTGGGTCTAGCTCTAATTTACATCTTTAGGCTAAACAGCTGTTTTCCTTCTTGCTCACCTCAGAGGTAAACATAAAGTGACAAAATGTCCTTCTTGCTTTGTAAACACAAGAATCTTTTGAGGTTTACTGTCGTAGTTTTGATTTGCCAATTTAAATATACTCATTTTCTGTTGTGTGACAGAACTAGGAGCAAAAGAGCAAGGCAGGCCTAAAACTTAAAAGAGTATAAAAAACTTTATTAACTACACAAAGAAAGAGAAAGAAAAGCAAATTCAGAATAACATCTTCAGACCCCTCCTTCCTTCCCTCTCCCAACCTTCATAATAACAAAACAAACATACAAAAAACTACTTCAGTCAGTTCCCAACTTAAACAGTCCTTTTTTTCAGTTCACTGTGGAGAGAGAAGTTTCCTCTTGTCAGGCCATAGAGGCTTCTCCACAAGGAGGAAAAAGAACCAGTCCTCTCGTGATTCCTTTCATGATTTGCATTCGCCCAGGAAAAAACTTGCAAAGTCGTGAAGCTCCTCCCATCTTCACAGCTTTACCAAAGCTGTGCTTATGGGCATGTTAAACTCATGGGGTATTACTTTTAAGAATGAACTGTTCCAAAGCAAAAGTTCTCTTCATCTCTTTTCTCTCTGTTCGTGCTTCATCCTCAGAAAACCCAGATCCCTCTCTTTCCTTGGGGCAAAGATTCTCAACACAGGTGCTTTTAGTCAGATGATCTATCAAATGGAGCATTCCAACCCCTCATGTCTTTTCGCCATGGTTTATAGGAATTTTCAGTGCAATATCAGTCCATCCCTACAACTTCACAAAAGGATTTTCAGCCAACCTTCATAGCATCTTCTCACTCTCCTTCCATCTAAAAAAAAAAACTTAGCTCTTGCTTCACTGACTTTGTATCTCTTCTGTTTTTTCCCTCTCATTCAAAGGAAATCTGGAGGTCTGCAAGTCTTATCCGAGCACTAAAGAGTTAAAGTTTCACACAGAAGCTGCAGTGGATGGGCCAGGCCCGGCCTGCGGGCTGAGAGGTGGCTTAGAGCTCCATCAGCCTTTCTGGGGCTCAGCTGCAGCCCCACACTGCCCATGGCCACCCCTGCTCCCCAGACAGGGCCCGGCTGCCTCCCCCCAGGCCGTGCGGGGCTGGGCGGGCTCAGCCCCTCCGAAGCTGCTCCGAGCCAGCAGCAGGAGCCGGGCCCCCC
Organism: Buphagus erythrorhynchus; assembly: GCA_013400855.1. Lineage (NCBI taxonomy): Eukaryota > Metazoa > Chordata > Aves > Passeriformes > Sturnidae > Buphagus > Buphagus erythrorhynchus. The sequence goes on along the minus strand of VZTT01037413.1, from coordinate 15,600 downwards.
CAGAGCCACGGGCCCGCAGTGGGGGAAACAGGGCTAAGGTTTTACCAACGAGCCTTTCCTCCCCCTGGCCATCGGGTCCCCTGGTTTGCAAATGGGGCCCAGCAGCCTCCCGAGCCCCCCAGCATGGGAGGGAGCCCAGGCCAGGCCAGTGTTACCTGCTCAGCCATTGGAAATAAAAGAGAGCTTTTTACCAGGTTACCTCCTTCAAAATGTGCGTTCAGGGAGCGAACTAGCTTTCTCCAATTGGTTTCTCAGGCTGTCAATAACCAAACCAGCCTTCAATTGGTCCCATCAACTCACAGAGGAAGTTCTCATAGAGAAAAACCTCTGAGTCTGTCCTTCCCCAGGTGAAACCAGCACATTTACAAAAGACTGAGGTTCCAGTACCCACCACATCTACACATCAGCTTCTTGGTACAGTCATGTATTGTGTGTGATTCTTGGTTGTATTCTCACAGAGACCTCTAAGGAGCTACTTAATTCCCTGATCTGAGAACATAGCACTCAGAGAGGCAGTCCTGTATTTTCCAGCCCCCATTATCTGCCGCCTTCAGAAAGGATGAGTATTGTATTGTAAAAATTAATATTACAGGGAAGGGAGAAATTAAAATGGTGTTCATAGAATATAGTTTACAATTAGTTAGATGCTTAGCTTTAGTCTGTCATAATATGTATGATATTAACTAGCCATCAAGATAATTGGAATAAAATATTTGACAGAGCCCTTTGTCCCCAGAAGGACTTAGGCATTCAGCCACATTTCTGCAGGAAGCACTATGTGAGCAGAAGAAAAAGGCTAAATGAAGTCATACACTGTCAGTAATTAAACCCCTCACTAGCTACTCTTAAGTCATTCATACAAAAGGATTACATTAGAAGAAACGCCACAGGTGTGATGTTGGTTAGGACCTAATGTAAAGGAGAAGTTTGAATAGTATTCCCAAAACATTGTTCCATTGTACATCCTTCTTAAACTTCTGAAAAGAAGAAAGATGAAGAAAATTAAGAACAGGAATCAGAACAAGAAATAAGAAAGCATGTGTCTCAGAAGGCAGGAATTAGAATTCTTTACCTTGCAGGTAAAGAATTTCAATCTACAATATTCCCACCTTAATATTTCCTAAAATATTCCAAAGAAAATATGGAAAAAAAATACTACTGGAAAAACTCCCAACTACATTATTTGTGTTTAGTTTTTGAAGAGTTTGAGCAACCAAACAAACAAAAGGTTTCTTCACTAGTGTTTTTCTATCTGCTCTTCTGTACAATACCTTCCAGCCTTCAAATTTAGAGAGCTCAGTCAAGTAAACAATTAGTTTGCAATAGCATTTGCAGTTTGAATTTCAAAGCATGTTCTGTGTCTCTTGTTGTGTTGGGTTTGCATGGCCAAGCTTTGGTTGCGAGTTCTGGTGGGGGTGGCTTCTATGGGAAGCTTCCCCATGTTCAGCAGAACTGTCAGAGAAGAAAGGAGTGAGAGTATGTGAGAGGAACAGCCCTGCATACTCCAGGGTAGGTGCAGAAGGAGGGACAGGAGCTGCTCCAGAAGGTGGAGCTGAGATTCCCCTGCAGCCCATGGTGCAGACCATGGTGATGCAGCTGTGCCCCTGCAGCCCATGGATGTCCAGGGGGATGCAGAGATCCACCTGTAAGTCTCCACACCAGAGCCTGAGAGGGATCTGTGAAGCTGCAGGATGCCCGTGCTGGAGCAGGCTCCTGGCAGGGATCTGCAGACCTGTGGAGAGATGAGCCCATGCTGGAGCAGGTTTCCTGGCAGGACTTGTGATCCTGTGGGGGACTCATACTGGAGCAGGCTGTGCCTGAATGACAGTACCCCACAGAAAAAGTGACCCATGGTGCAGCAGTTCATGGAAAACTGTTGCCCTTGGGATGGACTCATGCTGGAGAAGTTCATGGGGAACTGTCTTCTGTGTGAAGGGCCCCACACTGGAGCAGGGGAAGGATTCATCTCCCTGAGCAGTGACGAAGTGACCCCAACCCCCATTCTCTGTCTGTGCTACTGGTGTGGAGGAGGAGGAGTTGGGAAAGAGGAAGGCATGGGGGGAAAGTGGTTTTGCTTCTCCTTATCCTGCGCCATTCAAATGGACATGGATCATTCAATATGGCTAATAATGATATACTGTGCTGGTAACTAGCACTGAGTCAACTGCAATGGTGTAGGTTTGAACAGTGTTCTGTTTTCAGCCAAAAAGAGACTAATTTGTGCATTGCACTGTTTTCTCTTTATCTAGTCTTCTCATTGCTCAAAAAGTTCTCTAACAGTTCTCCGTGGTTTTACTTCTTAACTTTTACTTAAGTTGAATTCTGTTGTTTCCATGTGTATATCATATTTCCCTCACTTTTCCTCCTCAACAACATGCAGAGTTTGGCAGCCATCAGTTAGACTGTAGTGCCATTGTAAATTATTTATTATATTTCATAATGATAAAGCAGCACTTGATCTTGTGGCAAGATAAGGTGTCTGGTGTAGTCCCTGATAAAAACTTCAATCACAGGACCATATTCTGCTTGTCACTGAAAAAATTAAATGCAAAAGCTAAATAATCTTAATTTCCTGATATGTTAAGAAGTTTCCAGTTACTTCACCCATTTCTTAAGATAAAAAAATACTAGTTGTTGGCATTCCTGTTTCTTGGATGTAGCAATAGTAAGATTCACCTGCTCATTTTTCAACTTCAGGGTATCTGTTCTATGTGGCACTCCCTGTTCCCCTCATCTGTAAGACCCACAGAAACACAACACATTTTCCTTCCCTTCCTCATGCAGCCATTTACAGCACAGTGAAATTCAGAACCCTCACACAGGTGATGTGCATGTGAGTCTTGGCCTGCTGCTGCATGGGGAAATAGCCAGGACATGCACCCACAAATCAGGGCAGGGTGTGTCCTTGCTCTAGAGGACAGACAAAGCCTGAAACAAGCACAGCTCAATCTTCTATTTTACACCCTGCTTTGAGGGGCAGAGACCCACAGAGTGGCATCAAAGACAGCAGCCATATTTTCAAATTGTGAGAAAAGAACCCAAAAGCAACAATGTCAGTAGAATTAACAGCAATTTAAGTCAAATTTGCTCAGCATCTGCAATGGCCCCTAGGATTTGTCACTTTTTATACTGCAGCAAGGAAACTGAAAGTCCTAGGAGGCCAGGCTCTAGCCCAGATAGATCCATGCCTCATCCCCGAGCACCACAACAGGGAGCCTATTAACACTGACAAGGCTGACTGCCCTGAAATTGCAGACTTTTAAAACACTGACATTCTTGGCCCCAGTGGCACAAGGGCTCAGGACCTGTGCCCCAGTTTTTGGGCAACACCTCAGGACCTCTGGGTGCCAAGTGCCTGGCTCTGCTGTCAACCACCAGAGCCCCTGCTGCAGAAGTGAGACCACAGCCTGTATTTTGGGGGACCACAGAGGCACAGTCACGCTGCTGAGACGGATGGCAGTCTGGCTGGAGGAGCTGTGCTGGGGACACAGACCCCAGGCTAGCAAGACCCCGGGCACCTCTTTCTGACTCCTAGGAGGGTAGCAACTGAAAACTCAGTTTCTGTCTTTGAGAAATTAATTGAACGCAAGATGTTAAATAGTCACCTTGTTTTTTGTTTCATTAATGTTGCTGACAGATTGTAATTTCTTTGCTGTTATTATTTAGGTGTGTTTCTTAAAATCATCCTTTTTTCTCATCAAAAAGGATTTATATATGCACCAATATCAGCCCTTAATAGACAGGTATTATATTTACAAAACAAATGTTTTAAATAGAAGGCATTAAAGCAAATAGATCTGAAAAAAATGATTGAACACTGCCTCCAAAGATGTGTGTATTTCATGGTCTTCATCTTAAAATTGGTGTCTGTTCTTTTTTCTTCTTAGCAAGGAATATGGCTGTATAGTGAGCCTTACTTAACTCAGAAAATTCTCCAGAACTGATGCAAATTCAAGTGCATATGAAAACAAAGAGGTCTTCTCTAGCATGTTAGCTTCAGTCTGATTTTCACTATATTCATCTAGAACTTTGGGTTTTATAATCCTTATTTGAAATGTGATTTCTATAAATCCTTTCAAACAGCTTTCCTAGGTAAAAGCTGGTGGCAGTAATAAACAAGACAGAAAAGACATCTTTGGTTAAACTCTTTTAATGAGGAGACACTTAAACCATTAATGACCTGAGTCAGTGACTTTAGTAACCATGAGTTAGTTGGCAGGTTCCACCTACCTTGATTTCCAAGATTCTTAACAGCCACAATTACACAAATAGATTCAGTATTATGTTCCTGATTACCAGATAAATGAAAGATGCAAAAAGGAATCTAGTTAATGCCTTTATAATCACACACAATTACCTTAAAAGGATAATAAAAAGGAAAGAAAAATGTTCAGAACTTAGGAAATGCCAGGCTTACAGTTGCTTTTGCAATGTTAATTTAGGACCCTATGCATTATGACACAGCCTTATTTATATGGTTCATAGTCCTTTTCATATCTCTTTCAAAGCAATGAGTGGACTCAAATTGTGAACAGATCAACATGTGGAGTGAACCAGGGTATTTCGAGGGGAGATTATTTCTGCAGACTGCAACAATATTCCATGTGAGACAGCAAAAAGGGCTGAAACACTACCCCAAATATTTTCATAGATGTTGTTGAGATCACATGACAGCTGATATTTAGGCATCTTTAATTCCTTCTCAGCCTCTGAAAGCAGAGTGGCCCTAATAGTTTCCCATCTTCTTCCATGCTCTTCCATTTCTCCATAGACTGACTCAGACTTAATGAAGAACTTCAGCTTCTCCCTGGACTACTCTTGTGCCACAGCTTGTGGCATACTATACATGACTTCAGCTCTTCTAAAAATCTACTCTGGTGGATCTACATGAAACTGAAATACAGTCATGTGTAGTATTAACCACCAGTTAAGGCCGGAAGGTCCCTGATGGGATCCAAAGGACAGAAATCCATGGACAAGTGCTGTGTAGGCTGAGCAAGCCAGTGGAAATGACAAAGCCACCTTGGCACAGTAGAAACCAAGAAAAAACCTTTTCAGGACACCGGTTGAGATTCTAACAGCAGAAGTAACAATAATTATAGTTCATCTGAATCAGTTTTCTCTTCCTGCAAAAAAGGAAAAGAAAACAAAGACCTACACACATCACATGCATGTTGATTTCTTTTGGAAGAAAATTTGGGCATATAAGGAAGGAGAGAAACATTGTGCTTCAGAAGCTTCCCAATTTGAAAGATCAGGAAAGCAGGACTGGAGAGCACAGAACAGGTCACTTAATGTCAGCACAGACAGAATAACCATATCCTAGATAAAAAAATTGTTATTTCTTTTTTGAATTAAAGACTAGGTTGACTAGTGCACCAACTGTTTTGCACTCCTTTAATACAAAAAGGGGCTTATTTGGATGCTTTATACTATTCCAGAGTTGGAAAAGCAATAAAGAGTATATAAAAAATTTAGCTTTACAAGTTGATCTAAAAAAAACAAACCACCCAAACAAAAAAAGCAACACATTAAACCATACTGCAATCACTTTTCTTTAACATACCTTTAAGTATTTCATTCAAAAGTTTAAAGGCTCCTTAACCTGGCCCTTTCTGAGGTCAATCATATTTAATATATATATATAAAAAAATTTGCTATTTCTTTTTCTATTACCTGATACATTTACATCAGATAAATCCACCAGAAGTCCAAATCAAGAAGAAAATTACCTGTTCAGTGCCATAACTATCTTACATAAGGCAATCACTTCTAAATAAATATCTTGAATGGAGGCTAGGCAGCAGAAGAACAAAATTTAACTGCAAGGTCATCTTGCTACAGATAGCAAAGAAATACAGAAATTTAAAATACCTCCTGAAAACCCTTATAGTACNGCACTCCTTTAATACAAAAAGGGGCTTATTTGGATGCTTTATACTATTCCAGAGTTGGAAAAGCAATAAAGAGTATATAAAAAATTTAGCTTTACAAGTTGATCTAAAAAAAACAAACCAACCAAACAAAAAAAGCAACACATTAAACCATACTGCAATCACTTTTCTTTAACATACCTTTAAGTATTTCATTCAAAAGTTTAAAGGCTCCTTAACCTGGCCCTTTCTGAGGTCAATCATATTTAATATATATATATAAAAAAATTTGCTATTTCTTTTTCTATTACCTGATACATTTACATCAGNGAACTCACTGAAATACAGTCACTGAGAATGTAGAATAAATATTTAATTTTATTATACAATCTGATAAATATTTATTGTATAGTTCAAGAATGCATCTTAATAAGAGTTTAAGACTCTCTAATTCACATTCCCCAGCAGAGTAGGCATGTTTGTTACCCGTGGCTTTTCACCGGAGGGCATAGCTTTTTAGGTAAAAGACCTAACTAAACCAAACCAACAACAACAACAACAACAACAACAA
>VZTT01037410.1:43259-54871 GCA_013400855.1 Buphagus erythrorhynchus | reverse complement strand
TGGGACAGTATTTCAGAGATTACCAAGAATTCTTACACCTGAAAGACAGGTAAAAAGCGGGCAGCAGACTTAACCAAATAATTCAGCATTTGGAAATTATCATCATCTTAAGACATCACAGCAGGCTGTTACATCTTCATGATTCTTACCTGCTCCTGGAACTTGATGGGAAAAGAGATCCACGTGTGGCACACTGCCTGTAGATCCTCATGAGTGCAGTGTGAGAAGGCAAACAAAGCACAGCAGGGCCAGTGGCTTTATGTTGCCACCAGCATCACACCAGGAAGGGGTAAAAACCACCCAAATCCCCTCTCCCCTGTCAGAGTCATGCACTGAATTTTAGAGTGTTCAGAAACCTTCTCCACTGTCGACATGAAATTCAAGTGGCACAGAAGCATCCTCACTACTCACCTTTGTGAGAGCTCATGAGATCTTCATCTCTCCCACTCCAATCCAGAGCAACTGAAAAAGGTGCTGGTCTGAATTTGCATGCTGTGGCTTCCCCAGAGCTGCCTGGTCTGACCTTTGACCAAAGCTCTAGATATCAAAATCTTTACCAGCTCCAGACTGCAACTGTTTCACACCAAAATCCAAATTACATACCAATTATATTTTTCTCCAAGCTGTAAATGCAGAGATACATCTTTATGAGAGGGCTCCTTGCCAGTGATCAGATAGAAGAGATCATTCATTACTTACACATCCCAAAAAAAAACTGGAAGTGCTGAGCAGGTCAAGGATGTTTTCATGGGAGACCTTCCTAGTCAAAATGTCACAGTGTCTGAGAGAAAAGAAAAAAGTTGGATGCGATTGCAGGCATATTCCAGTTTAGCTGCTGGGCTGCATATTGCACAATACTGTGTAGTATGTCTCATTTCCCTGCTACCTACAGAAAGAAAATCTGGGCATATGGTTTGGCCAGGAAAGCCCTGAACTGGATCCAGAGAAGTCAACAAATCTTGACACAGAGAGAGATCTGAGCTGGCTGATATCCTGATGGCATGGGCTTGGGCAAAATACTGGCAGCATACAGATCTAGGATATTTATGCATTGATGCCTTTAGGACTTTGAAGTGATTGTATTAAAAAAAGTAATTAAAAAAAAAATTTTACTGTCAGCAATTGTTGTTGTGGCTGTTTGACTTCTGATTCAATAGCAACATGGACATATTTCTTTAATAGTAAAGGTTGTTCATTTTCCCCTGAGAACTTCATGTTCTGACTGAGTTTATTCATGAACCATGGAAACATCATTAACATTCACTCTGAGCAAAAGAACAGCTTTTACTGCATCCAGAATCATTGGATGTCTCACTTGATCCCATTTCTGCCCATCACATTGAGCATTCATTCCCCTCCACCGTTTACTACCAGTAAACAGAGAGCATGTTCTGGGAAGTACAACAATTAATCTTGGGAAAACAAACAGATTCAGCTGCAAGAGAAATACAATGCAAACGTTTTGAGTGATGAAATGGGGACAAGACATTTTCAATGTGCTTCAGAAATGTTCCTGTGACAGTGTCACTGACCTATTAGGACTTGCAGCAGTGTTTAACCATGTGAAGTGTCTGTGGCATAGCCCAGCCTTGTAAACCCCAGATCTGTTTTCTCACCAGCACTGTGTGACTCTTCCTTCGGATTCAAGTGTGAATTTCCCAACTGAAGGAAAAAAACCCAGCAGCAATAATAACAACACACACCAACAAACCACAACACCCAAAGATAAAATTTTAAGCTTTTTTTTCCCCCCAGATTAAGCTGTGCTTCAAAGCAATTCTTGAGGACTGCTGCTACATTTATATTTTTTATATGTCTTGTATGCAACATATTTCTTTCCATTGCATTTGTACAATAAACATTCATTGAACACACACCAGGGGTAATTAGACATCACTGCAACTATCACATTTATTAATAGTTATTGCCACCAATCCATTCTGTGCCTGTCACAAGCTTCTTTGACTGAGCTGGCAGTCAAAGAAGAATAGCAAATTTAAGGGAAGATTTCTCCTTCAGAGCCATAAGGATTATTTCCTCTGTTTCTTCCCTCTATTTCCTAGTTTTATAATTTGCATAGTTATGACATTCAGCCAAAACCAAATCCCTGTATTTCCAGGTTTTCATTCCTTGTTCTGATGAAGTGAATACATTTTTATTTGGTCTCTCTTTCTCTGAAAACTGTGTTAGCTAACCATCTTTAAGATATTCCCAGCTTTATGGCAAACTTAAATGAACCATGTCTGTAGACAGGCATTGTGACTGAAGAGCAACCTACAAGGTATTCAGATATATCAATATCCCTGTTTCTGGCCATGATGTTACTAGTGTTTCTAGACTGCCTAATTTCATTCTACCTATCCATAGTAACTATGAAAAAAATTACCCAAACCAGAAACATAAAATAAAAAAACCGCTACAAATAGCACTTGGATAAGTCATGATGGGCCACATCTTTAAAAATAAAGAAAATTAACTACCTAGAGGTTTTGATTGATGCACCAGCATAAGTCTTCACAAGTCTTTACATCTTCTACTTCAAATCACTGTGATAGCTTCCAGGCATGGTTTAATCATCATATGAAGGTCACAAAAATTAAATGGGATGGACAAGAAACAAGAATGATGTATGTAAGGTGTCTGGATAAAACTAACTGTAAACATTTTGAATGATAATATAAAGTAAGCATGGTTCTTAAGATTCTTCTCTCAAATTAATAATGAGTCTGCTCTGGGTTATCATTTTTAATTGGGAAAGGGGGATTTAAAATAAGAAAAAACAACTTGAACCATGCCGAATTATCTATTATTTTAAGGGAAACCAGCTGCAGTAGTGAAAGGGATCAGATAAAGACACAGTAAATCATGAAGAGTTCAAGATAAGCACCCTCAAAGCCTGTGGGCATTAGCCAAACTGCAGCTGAGGAGTACATCAGTTGATGATTAATTCCAGTAAAAGAAGCTTCTCAGTGATATTCCCTGTTTTCCACGGTTTTTATATTCTGTTCCTATGGCCTATGGAAAATCACCTGTGTTTGAAGACAGCCACCAGCATTGTGCTGGCTTCCAGCACAGGAGGCAGAGAACCCAGTGCATGTGAATCCTACTTACCAGCACCGCATGCACAAAAAGCTGGCTTACCAAAAGGAAATTTCCTACTGGGTCCCAAACATATTCTTAACCTCAGCATCCCATTTATAACTTCCCTCTTTTTCCCAGAATGGTGTAAGGCTGTGCTGTAAAAAATGTGTGCCCTTTTTATTTGTCTTTTTTTTTTTTTTTGATAGCTGGCTGACAACTGGTTTTGCTCACTGCCAGTAGATAGTAGCTCTCCCAAGGAGAGAGTGCTTGTTCACCAGTCAGCTCTTTGTCAAGCCTGAAGATCAGTCACCTTAACAAAAGTATTTGCAACTTGTGTTTTTTTTCAGTTGCATCTGGAAAATTTGATATTTCAGGTATTTCCATAGCTCCTGAAGGCAAAGACTTCCACAGCTCCAAGGAGCCTTTAGGATAGGCCTGGAATTACTATGTTTCTAGAAGCACTCTTTTCTCTGAGTTATCAATCTGAGATAAGAAATAAAAGCACAAGGGAAATGGGGGCACTGGGTGGAGAGATCAGTTGTGGAGTAAGGAAGAGAGCTTGACCTTCCCAGACAGAGCTCGGTACCCTGTTCCACCGGGCACCAGGCACTTCTGCAGCTAAAAACCCTCCAGCAATTTAAGGAAAGGACTGTTGGCACTAGGCACAGGAAGGCAACTATGGAACTGAATGAAGAAGGGAGAAAGGAGGAGCCTGTCTCCCTTCAGTGGGGCAAGAGATGCTGGTGGGAAGGGAGTCAGGTGGAGGATTTTGGTGCATGTGAACAGTGAGCAACTGACATGCCCCAGGAGGGCACCCAGAGGAGATGAGTGTATGGCTTGTCCTTTAGATGTGCTGTCCTTGCCTTGGCCTCAAGCTCCCTGATAGATTGGGTTTTTCTGCTAGCCCTCTGCATGAGGATTCTGTCTGTTTTATAACTCTATCTAGCACCAACTTACTTAATATGTCTTTTGTATCTATAACAATAAAATAAACTGCCACAAATTTACCCAAAAGGTGACACTTCCCAGACATTCCCACTCATGCAAAGAATCTGCTTTTTATTGTAGCTATTGGTGCAGAAGCAACTCTTAACTGCAGTTGATCCTGTGCACTTTTAACACACAGAAACATTTGGTTTGTTTACTCCCACAGGGGAAAACATAAAAAAAAAAAAAAAAAGAATAAAAAGAATATAGAAATGGTACAACTGAAACATGCACATTGTCATTACAGAGAGGTTTCACCACCAGTCCAGCAGGACACATGCCATCAGCTGCAGCCACAATGGGACTGGGTTCAGCTCTTCAGCTACTGCTCCTCCCCAGGACTAGGTGAGCATCCATCTCTGTACAGAGGTGGCCTGCAGCCACTTTAACTCTGCTGTCACTTAACCACTCCTTCCCTGGTTAAACTAATAATATTAGTGGGTTTATACCCCAGTATTGGATTCATTGCAGATTGATATCCCCAAAAGGTCACAATCCTCAAATCGTACGCCTTAAAATCAGACTGGAGACCCTCGATGAAACAATATATTTTTAAATGTTTCTTCACAACTTAAAGCTGACTGCTGAAAAATATACCTACAAAGTCCCCCCTCTTTCTTCACAACATGGTTAGCAACAGGAAACTTATGCATTTTTCCAGCCCCCAAACTCCTGTCAGCTCCACTTGTCCTTTCCAGTGGGGTAACAAGCCCGGAAGCAATGCCATTGGCAGCACTGCTGAGGAGCAGAGGTGCCATGTCCATCCCCAGGGCAGCAGCCAGTGCAGGCTTGGCCATCTGAGGGAGCTGCACAAGGCAGATAGCTGGAGCCTGAGTCCCCAGAGCAGCTCACATTTGTCATGTCAAAAAATGACAGGAAAACATCTGAACAGAGATATGAAGAGTGAGAGATAAGCTGACACATTCCAATATCAAGATTGGGAAAACAAACCTGTGCACAAATAACTCGCCAAAGTAAACAGATTTATACTTCTTGTTCTGCTTTCAGTGAACAGGCTCGTGCAGAAGGTCTCACCTACACCTGCCTCAGGACCTTTTCAAAAAATGAGTCCCTGAACAGTATTATTTTCTCACCTATTGGTGAGCCAAGTCGACAGTGATTTCTAAGGAAGAATTTTGAATCCTCTGTATATTAAATGTTTGTTTTCCTCTCTCTTTCTTGCTGTCAGTAGATTGCATATTTTGTTCATGGATAAACCCTCTTATCTCTCATATTACTTTATTTTGGAACTACTTAGCATACTATGTTTGCAGTTTCAGGTAAAGTTCTGTTTAACCTTTCCTTTGACAGTTTGGCTTTCTCTGTGGTAAGCAATATGAATATTTACTCTCCCAACTCATATCTGCGGTGAGCTGTGACACTAATGTATGAATTGTGAAGAAGCCAGGAGAGCTTGTCCAGCTGGTGGGAGGCCAGCAGTGGCCGAATCCTTGCCATTGAATATATCTTAGCCTAAATTTCCTGCCATGAAGAGTAATATGATGACATGTGTTTAGAGTGAGCAGTTGATCTCAGTAGGCACAACAGTTCATTTTCTTCCACAAAGGTTTTGAATAAAATTCCTTGACCTGCCCAATTTTGGGAGACCTTAAATGGAAGTCAGTAGCAGGCCAGAGTCCAGATGAGCCCTCTTGGTGGGTCAGACACCCACCAGAGGTAACAGATGAGGCATTTAGAGCATGTAATGGTTACATGTACTTACATCCATGACCATGTGCAAAACTGAGTCACACTCTGACAGAATTATGTAAGATACAGAAGTTTACAATAAGACAAGATCCTTCAAGGAGAAGAGCAACAAGGTCAATAAACCAGCTCACTATACTCTCACAGCCAGTTCCTGTAAAAGCACAGATCTCACCCTTCATTGCCAGCACTGCAGAGTGGTTACACTCTGCTTTCCTTTCAGATGACACTGTGGAGTGTCAGAAGGCAGACTAATAGTCTCTGTTCCTTCTCAAGGAAACATACCATTGTCCTGCCAGCTAATAAAGCATAACCACCTACAGAAGGCTGCAACAGTCAGAGCAAAGACTGGTCAAGCTGCTTACAACACACTTCTCTAAGCCACTGACAAAAATAATCCCTGACACTGAGCATCATGGTCCCAGTCCACAGTAGTGTCTATCTGTGTATTTTCAAAGCTTCAGGTCCTTTCTCTTTCTCCAATTAGATGTTTTCATGAAACTGTAGAATCTACAAACTGATTTCTTTGGGGTTGAAGGCAATAAAGAAATATTGCCAAGATATCCACAGATTGGTTTGTCTCTGATCCAGCCTCCTTCTCAGCCTGGCATATAACCAGATACTGTATATAAAAACTCAGCTGAAGGATTCTGAAATGCTAAGTCATAGAATTCTGCTTCTATCTAATTTCAGTAATTGTGATGAATTGTATAACTATATAGTAGTTGATATTCTAAACTAAATTGGCAGCCATCATTGAAAGAAGAGTTCAGAGGCTGAAACTAAAACAACTGTTTCCTTTTTTTTTAATGTAAAAGATGGCAAATACTGAAAACACTGTCTTAGTATCAACTTCTCTGTTATCCCCTAGCTTTTCCGTGAATATGAAGGGAAGTTTAGAATCATAGAATTTTTATATACCTTTTTCTCTACCTATTTTTAAAGATGCTCATGAAAGGAATGCATAATAGATAGATCCATTCTGAGTCTATTTTTTTGACTGAATACTACTCTGTTCTCCAAGCATTCTTACTGAAACCATGGGGATCACTCCTGAGGTAAAGAGATAGTGGTGAAAGAAAAATATCAAACTCTGGCTCATTAAAATGGAAAGAAAACATGAATATAAGTTTTATTACTTCCTGTTGTTTGAGTTTTATTATTATACTCTTAACATAAAATTTTGAGAAGGTACTTAGTTTTTAAGATAGCTGTGGAGACCATCAAAATGACAAATGCTAACGAAAGGTAAGAAAGGGAGCTATTAAAATACAAGAGTATTGAAATCCTATCGATCGACAGGCTACTCAGAGCAGAGAATTCATGGATCATTACATATTTCAATTCAAAATCCAAGGTGGAGATGCTTAATTTTTTTTTAATAGGCTCCAAGTAATAACATATCTTTAGTCAAAGAAGCTCAGTATTGCACATTATAGTGTAATAATATTTGGCTTTAAAAACTTGCTTCCAAATAAATTAACAAAATGTAGACACATTAAACAAGTTTAGGAAGAAATCCTTTAGAGAATCTGTTCATTTCCAATTCTGAAACAAAAAGCCTTTGGAAATGAACAGATACACCTCACAAAGAGCTATATCTCATCTTTCACTGCAATAGAACTGATAGAATGATGTAGAATATTGGAGTTTTGACTTCCTCTCCAACACAATGATAATTAGCATTTTACATGTAGGATCGGATAGCATTTTAGGTAAGATCAGATAGACTATTGTCTTGGAAAACACTGATCATTGTCTCTTTATGAACAGACTATATTATTATTTTGGCAAAATATGATAGTCACAGTTACTACATAGTTATTCTTGGCTGTTGAGCCCATGGACTTTCAAAAGAATGTACAAGGTATAATTACTCTTGACCATGAAGTCAATGGATAAGACTTCCACAAGTATCTACAAGATGTAGGACTGTAAGTCCTTGTGCCTTAACATCAAGTTTTGCTCCGATGGTAAGTGGCCTTGTTGAGTATTTAGGAATGCAGCTCCAGAATCCTAAAGCCATCACATCTAAGTCTACTTTTAGCCTTTGTTAGCTATGACAGCATCTTCTGCTGTACCTCAAAAGGTGCCTTTTCAAATAAAAGGAAGCTTTTGTGTTCATGGAAAATGATCTGAACTTCTGGGGACACTGTGTAAGAGGCACCTAAACAAGATTTCCTACTGGATGCATGACATCAGCACACTCCTCCCTAGAAACTTAACAACTGCCCATTTATCAGTACATCACAGCAGACCCTGAGCTTTTCCAAACTCCTTTCTTCCAAAACACCATTCCTGTGACTTAAAAAAAGAGCAAGAATCAACACAGAATCCCAGCACACAGCCAGTGATGCCATCAAAACACAGAAAAGTTTAAAAAAAATTAAAATATGTATTTAGGTGGCAAGATTTTCCAGAATGTACTGCTTAGACCTAGTGTTCTTGGATCTGTCTGAGCTGAGTCAAGGCAGAAAATTAAATGTCTTCACTACCCTCCACCAGACTTCTTGCAGAGCAAAAATGAACTCTTCAGTCAGCTAAAATGGGAATTTAATCAAGCATGATCTCTAAGCAAAATTTACGGTAACACCCTGGCTCCTGGCTATCTTTCTTAACACTAGCTCCAAAGCAATTGTCTTTCATAAGAAATCTGTGAAACAAAAAAACAAAACCAAAAATTGTTCTTTGATTTATAACAACTTGCAAAACAATAGAACTTTTTTCAGTCAAACTCCAGAAATTTCTTCATTTTTAATAAAGATGATAGTGAGACTTTCCATGCCTACTGAGAAAAAACAGAAATAATATTTACAATTTACAAAAAAACCCTCCATATCATCTATATTTAGAGTATCACACTGTTATCTCACTCACATACTTTATTTCTCACCTGTTAAATTATACTTGCTGGGAATACAGCCAAGGAACAACTGCTGGCATTGTCACTCTTTGTAAGGAACAACATTACAGATATTACTTAGAGAACATGGGTGGATTGCAGGCTGCTTTTAAAATTTGGATTGGAAAAATAACATAGAACATATTAAAGAGCAGACAAATTAGCTAGGAAATTAATCCTCTGCTTTGTTCTTTGAAAATGGCTAAATCTAATAACTGTGAAGAATTGTTATGGATGTTTGATATCTTGCTCAAGAAAATATCTATGAAAATATATCTCCCACCACTCCAAACCCTAGAGTGAGTGTTATGAACACTTCTCAAGGAGATGGGGAAGGCAGAAAGGAAATGGCTAAACGCTTTCTAATACAGGAATAATTCTCTGAACATTGTGCAAACAAATAATTTAATTTAAAGTTTTCTTCATATTATTGTATGTCTTGAAGTGGAACAGAAAGCACCTGATTCTGCTTGTGATTCAGCCTCTTTCTGTTACTGAAATGACACAGACAGGGACAAGCTGTGCCAAGGCTGGAGGAACTGTAGCGGCAAGGGGACAGACTGCACTTGGGGTTGCAGACACAGCCCACTGCAGCTGCTCTGTGAGGCCACAGTTGATCTCACTGTGTTGAAGCAAGAAAGGAATATTGTGTCTAAACCTCCACTGCTTCTCATCTTCACCTTTTATACATTTTTTATATTTATCTGTTCTTATGCCAATTATTCTTAAATATTTCCTAACAAATTTTTGATAATAAACTGTCACAAAATTAAAAGATAAGAAAACAATTTAACTTTGCTGGTTTTCAGACAAGGGTCCTCTCTGTAGCTTTATCTAGCAAATGTTTGACAATTTTCAATGTAAAGTACAACTGGGCTATGTATTTCCAGGGCAACTTTTCAGCTCTTGACATGAATTAAGCACCCCACTTTTAGGGCCTGAAGACTCTGAAATCCAAAGGATGCTCCCAATTAAGACAGGATTTTACACTGCATTGAACTGTTTGTGATGAGTGCACATGTGATGTATTACTGCACATGCAATGGTCATATGTATGCAAATCTTGCATCTCTAAACTTCCAGTTTGAAAACACAGCTAATCTCACCAGTAACAATGGATTAATACATCCCATAGTATTTTTCTGAGAAACATGTAGTGCAAGAACCTAGTATAATAATGCTGGGCATGAAATTCAAGAAAACAAAGATAAACTTTTCAAAGAGATAATTTTCAATATATATACTCCTCCCTTGTCTATTAAGACATAATATTAACCTGCTACTAATATTGCATATATAAAAATAAAAGTATTAATCCAGCTTTTAAGATTATTTTGGAATTGTCTTCAGATTTCCCAAGCTGCTTATGTAAGTCCTCAGTTGTTCAGAAAAGGAAAAGTTCATAATGTTTTAATGTCTGGTGCGTTTCTTATAGCTATAAATATAGTCCCACTGTGAATGGTGTTGTTTCATCTTTAAATACAATCCTCAGTAATCACTGGCAAATGGCTCTGCTTCAAGGCAGTTAGACACTCTAGTTAGATGCTCTACAAAGATTGTTTGTCGAAGATAAATACTCCAGAAAGTTGTAAACAAGATTCAGACATAACATAGATGCATTGCTGTTACAAGTACCTTGACTTTGGTGGATTCTTGGATTCATTAAAGTTGAAGGAATTTTGCCACTGGCCTGTCTGGGGACAGCATTTCAACCATTTGCTCTTTTTTAATGTAGAACCATTGAGGATTTCAGAACATCCCCCAGTGAAAAGGAAATCTAATGTTTAAGGTACAGATTCCCACTTCAAAACCCTCATAAAAGCAACAGTACTGCATCATCTGCATCATGCTGGAATGGCTATGAGGGCTGAACATCAGCTCCCACATTAAAAATTTCCCTTCCTGCAGCAACCCCAGCTGGGGATGGTTGAGGAGGGACTAAGGTCCCCTGCAGTTACACAGCACCAGAGAATCATGGAAGTGGGAAGTCACCTCTAGCTATTGACAAGTTCATTTCCCTGGTCAAAGCAGAGTAAGTGAAAGCAGGCTGCCCAGGGCTGTGTCCAGCTGATTTTTTTGATCATTCAAATGGTCTAAATAACCTCTCTACACAACCTGGGCCAGAATATGGCTACTCTCTCTCTGAAAAAGCTTTATTCTCATGTTTAAAAAGAATTTCCTGTATTTCAGTTGAGGCCCATTGCCTCTTGTACACACACTGGACACTGTCGAGAAAAGTCCAACTCTGGCTTTTAATCTCTTTCATCAAATACTTACAGATAAAATTCCTCTGCACTTTTTTTCTCCAGGCTGAGCCGTCCCAGTTCTTTCAGCCTTTCCCTGTGTAGTCCTGATTCAAAAAGCAGTTAAGCATGTGCTTATCAGAGATGTGTGTTGAAAGGTCACCATATTTCATGGAGGCAGGCAGACATGGCAAAATTCTATCCCGATTCAGGAAAAAAAAAGTCCCAATATTTAAAAATTGTCTGGAAAAGAGAAATCTATGGGCTCCCTATCTAACTAATCTTTGCAGCTTCTCAGCATCTAAGCAAGGAAGCCCTAAAATCTCCAGCCTCATAGCCTGTGGAACTATGGAGTCTGCAGCAGTCCATCTGGAGAGCTACCCTTTGGTCAGGACTAGAGTCACCCCTTGTCAGCAGTTCTGCAGCACTCCAACTTCCATTTCATACATTTGAGATAATACTGTTCCACAGCTTGTTTATTTCAAAGACAATAACTTACTTTAAATTCACAAAATAAATAAATATGTCCCAAGAGATTTATTTAAATTAAAGTACTTCCTGTAGAACAGAACTTTAAATTAGAAAATAAAATCACATAGAGGCATAAAGTTGACATTTCAGTTTAATTAGGAAGACTCCCATACAAATACTTGTTGTTAATATTAAACCAAGCCAGACTCCAAACTGCTGAT
>VZTT01037410.1:9098-30675 GCA_013400855.1 Buphagus erythrorhynchus | reverse complement strand
GAGAACTTGCTGGCTCTGGCTCTATCAAAGTCTGGCTGCACAAAGCAATAAACACAAAAAAGGAGCCACAAGTGGACTTTTTATACTCAAGCTGGAAAAAAGCTTAACTGGGAAAACATGTCAGAGGCCAGTTTTGATTCCCAAGCACTTTAATTTATGTATTTATGAGTGTATTTATTTATTTGTTTGTTTATCATGTTATATTTAAATGAGAGGGAGAAAAAAGCTGAAGTTCTGTTTACCAGGTGTGTGGAAAGTGGTATAAGGGATGACAAAAAACTGGAGCCGCATAATGCGGAANTAAGTTATAGAAAATTGTATATGCAATATATTCAATATACCACCAACATTCTCTTGATTGGCTTTGTGTTAAACCTTCCATTGAGTACTATACTCAAACGCATGAAGGTCTCCTTGTCCTCACACTGCCATTATCAGATAGGTGTTTAAGCACCAGGATGAATCAAAACCTCAGCTGTCCCTCTCATGCCACCCTCCAGTGCTTTCCTCTTGTCTCTCACCTGGGTAGTCTCCACTGCTGCCTCTGAGTACAGTCCCCTGTACTACACTCCAGGCAAGGAATCCACTGTCTGTCAGTAGCTTAAGTGTGAGAGGAATATCAACAGCCACGAGGTGCCACTTGAAACACAGTGGGGAGACAGAAGCTCTGGAGAGAGGTGGTCTCACTCCACTGACCTCTTTTGCAAGGAAATCAAACCCTGGACACACTTTGCATGGGTTTGGCCACCTCCCTCAACTTCCCATGCTTCTTTAGCAGCAATCTACTCAAAAAACTCTCTCTCTGACTTCTGATTACCATTACATTTTTTAAAAGGGAAGAAAGATTGTCTCAGTAAGAATAAAATAATCCTCTTGTGTATCAGAGAAAGCAGCCAAGTGCAGGCCCATGGCACACACACAGGAGGACAGGAGATTTTGGAAATGAAAAAGCAATTAGATCCACAGTGTTTCAGAATTTCTTTTCAATGGTTTGTTGTGGTTCTTACCACAACACATGCATGATTTTTATGGAAAGCAGATAACATCATAAAAATGTCTGCTTCACTAAAACTTGATTTCCTGCAAAGATTCCCCTAACTGCAAATTTTCAATCAGTTCCAGACACAATCATTTGCAAACGGCATCAAAACTGTTGACTTTATTTAAAATGAGCAAAGAAGTAAACAAAAATCCTTTCCCTTACTGAATCATAAAATGCTTCTTGATGTTTAAATTCAGTGTGTCACAGTTTAGAACTAAAGATTATCTAAAAAACAGCTCAAAAATCTGACAGAACCAGAAAATTACTACGATTTCTTAAGTGATCAGGATGGTAATTCTTTTAAATCTGAAAATTGTCTAGTTATTAGAAGGGGATTCTAATTAAAGGAAAGCTGGACTGTCTGTAACGACANGGCATCAAAACTGTTGACTTTATTTAAAATGAGCAAAGAAGTAAACAAAAATCCTTTCCCTTACTGAATCATAAAATGCTTCTTGATGTTTAAATTCAGTGTGTCACAGTTTAGAACTAAAGATTATCTAAAAAACAGCTCAAAAATCTGACAGAACCAGAAAATTACTACGATTTCTTAAGTGATCAGGATGGTAATTCTTTTAAATCTGAAAATTGTCTAGTTATTAGAAGGGGATTCTAATTAAAGGAAAGCTGGACTGTCTGTAACGACAGCAGTGTGATCACAACATCAGAGAGTTGCTCCCTGCTTACGTGTGCCTGCACAAAACACTGGTAACACCCTCTCAGTGCCATAGTCAGAATAACCACCTCTGGCTGAAATGTTTAGATAGAAGGCTTCAAACACAGGAGCTGTGTTTTCATTAGCAAGGAAAGTCATTCTCCTAAAACTCAGCTTTGTCTATAACAGGCTCTCTGCCATTAGTGATTTTTAAATTAAGAGTGGATCTTGTGGTCTTTGCAAGATAACTGGCTCCTTTTTATATCAGTTTTCACAATTGTGTATGATATACTAAATTTTTTTTTAACTGCAATAATGTCTTCCTATGCATGGCCAAAACAGTGTTTTTGCTGAAGTAAAAGCATGGCTCCAGTCATGTTCCGTAAATTCATCACAATGCTACCAATGTTTCCAAAAGATGAATTCCCACAGACCTGGAATTGATATCCTTCAGCCTAACAAGGTATTGCTTACAGAACTGTAAGAAGAGAGAGGAAAAGAAGAAATTAATGGGAATAAATATGCTCAGCCCTCAGTGCAGGTTTTTGATAACACCCAGAAAATGAGACCTCAGGCTTATATGAGTGGTAGAAACTGAAAGAATCTCCTGGCACCTGGCATGGAAAAGAGCTTGAGAGTGGGAACACAGGGTGAAAGAAGGAACATGAGGAGAGGGAAGGAGACCCAAGTTCCTCATGTTCAGATCATGTCTCACCAGGAGTCTGTTTGCATAGAACAGAAAGACCTGAAGCACCAGGCACAGCTAAGACACACCTTGCAAGTCACTACTCTGGTTCTATTCCTCTCTGGAGGAAATCAAAGGAAGTTCTACAATCTTCTTCCTCTGGTTCCTAATCTTTCCCCTCTGACTCTCACTGCACAACAGCACATCTCCCACAGCTGAGACTCTGGGCTCATTTTTAACATGTCCCAGATATTTGGTGGATAACCTTAAAGATAAGGAGGTCACTGAACTCTTTAATGAATTTCAACATTTTTATAAATCTATTTAACACCTAATAATTTTCTACAGCCTTCAATGGCACTTATGCATCTGGCTGTAACTTTGACAAATGTCCAGCCTTCATCCATATGTTAAGATAGAAAGAGAATTTGAATTGAAGATTTATAACTTGAACTTGACATTGCAGATACTTAGTGACTAAGAAAAGGAAATGCCCATATGCTCTTTCCAGTTCATGACATAATTTCCTTCTGCACAGGCTTACTTTGGAGCAACATATCAAAATAAATTCAGTAATAGCAATAACATTTTGCATTGTTACAGCACTTGCCACAAGTGAGTTAAATAACCACTGCTCTTCAAACACTTTCACCACCACCCTTTAGGATTTAGGATATTACAGGCTGGTGAGAGATATTAAGTAACACATCTCAAACCATTCTTGACATCTGCTGCTGAAGCAGGAATAGACAGCGAGTCTCCTGGGTATTTACCCATTCATTTCACCACGAAACGATCATTTCTGTCTATGATATGAGTTCTTCAGTCAAGAGATTTCAATTACACAGCCCATGAGCACAATCCACATTTACCCTTGGAGTTTAAAAAAAAGCCNAATTGGAATTTAAACTAATGATCTTAGACAGGCTTGACAGGGCAAAACAAAGGTTGGCAGCTCACATCCGGGAATACACCGACAGCATTGACTTCCCCAAGTGGAGGATTTGTTCAGGGCAGCTGAGAAAAAGGTGCCCATTAAAGAGCACAAGAATCAGTTGTGATCTCCATCCTCATCTAAGATGAATCCTCACAATATAAACATTCACAGCATCTCCAGCTTAAATAGGAAAGTATAAGCCCCTTCCAGATAAATGCTAGATAGAACTAAGTACTACAAAGCTTTTAATTGATAGTTTTACCCCATTATGTTGGTGACATTTGGGGCCACTTGGTACATAGCCAGGTGAGACCCTGGACCAGATTCTCACCATTAAATATGCAGCACTTCGCCACTGTCCTCAACAGCTGTATGACTGTTCCCTTAAGTTTCAGAGCTGAGAGATCATGAGGGCCTTTCTTCTCCACTGAAAATGGGGATTAAACACATATTTATAGAAACATGGTTTTCACATGCTGTGCTGGATCAGCTCCAAGATGCTCTGCATACTGCAGGCTGATGCCGTATTCTCAACCCAACAAAACCCAGTAACATGATCAGGAACAGATTTTGCAGTATGAATTTCATCTAAGGGAAGTCAGTGCCTATTGCCTAAGATGCAGTAGAGCTAATATTGCTGCCAAGATTATCTGACTACTGTCAGAATTGCTCATCTTTCAGCAGACATCTTGAAG
This sequence comes from Buphagus erythrorhynchus, assembly GCA_013400855.1. NCBI lineage: Eukaryota > Metazoa > Chordata > Aves > Passeriformes > Sturnidae > Buphagus > Buphagus erythrorhynchus. The sequence goes on along the minus strand of VZTT01037410.1, from coordinate 26,661 downwards.
TAGTTGTTGTACCTGGTACCATTTCTCCAAGCTTTTCAAAATGACATGATCATTTTATAACAAGCTATTATAGAGCAAGTCTTTTTTTCTTTTTCTCCCTCACGAAGGCATGCATTAGAGGTTGGAGGTCAGGGACTTACCTGAAAGATTTGTGGAAACTGAAGGAAATAAAATTAATCCCCTAAGAATAAGTCCAGTACAGTCCAACTTGCAGTGAGAAACAGCAGTTTACATGGTTTTGTCAACAACTTTTGGATACCCCAGGAAGAGAAACTACAGCAACATTTCTGTAAAGACTTAGAAATTGTATTTTTAACAACTTCAAACTCCTGTCTTGGAAATTGGTCATTGCTTAAATAACTTGTTACTCTTTTGCCCAGAAGAAAGACTGATTGGATTATGTAGATACAGTACAGTACATTCCAGATGTTCCTGCTTACTGAATAAAATATATCCTTTCCCCACTCTCTTTACCTCCAAAATTGTTTTAACTTAGTATCTTTTGGGGGAGAGGGAAGGAGGATTCTTCCATTCTACATCCTATGGAACTTCTATGTTAAATAGTGTTTGGAGATGACTTCTGCCTTATTAGCAGGCAATAAAGAGCTGTTGTGCTGTTCTCCTTACTCCCCGCCTTCAATTTTCATACTCACTGAAACAAGTTCAGCAACCATCTGTAATTTCACTTCTAGCAAGTTGAATGTCAGAATTCCTGGGGTTTTTCCAATGCTAGAGAGCCCTAGGGAAGACACCATTACCTTATTGAAATGTCAAGGGATGTGACATTTTCTACCATTGATACATCACCTTTCAACATGTGAAACTTGAAAAGTCCTCATGTCTCCAAAGCAGAGAGCATAAAAGTAGCTTCTAATATCCTCTTTCTCCCAGAGGAAATGCATGCTTATGCAAAAGTTCAAGGAAGAGCTGAGAGGACAAAACTTCCTTCAACTCTGCCCATGCTAGGAAAAAAGCATATGCTTTGAAGTATGATAGCAAATACACTGTAAAGGCATCATGGAGACAGAGTATGGTTGAGGTACATCTGGATTTTGCTGGTCAAAATGCCTGCAGTGTTCTTTGGCCCTACACATATGTGGCCTGGAGTAACCCAAAACACTTTAAGAAACTGACCTACCTCATTGAGGATGGCAGCAGAAGCATAACATGGCTGTTTCTAACTCAGGCACCCAAATTGTTGGGCTCTTGATCCAGTGAGTGATGTGACTCTCTCCAGCTGCATATTAGAAAATGGGATTGCTGTGGGTTGTACTGAGGTTCTGAAGAGTCAAGGATTTTTCACTGCTTAAGCATGCTGTGCTGCTTTCTGGACACATGCATAAAAAGGAAATAACAGAAAATAAATAAGGTTGCATGGTTAGTGCTCCAGGGCTGCCAACTGTTGCTGTTTTATTGAAGCTTGAGAAATTTACTGATTTACTTAAAGTTGCAGCTCCTTGGGTCTGGTGTCTATACATCAGTTTTATTTTCATTTTTCAAGAACGATCCTATTTTTTTATGGCTGAAGAAGAAATTTTGAAGCTTCAAAAATATGAAGAAAAATAAAAAAAAGGAAGCCAATAATACAGTAGGAGGTGGGAGGAAGAATTGGGTTGTCAGCAATTTAATAGTCTCCTGCATTTATCTCATGCATTTGGAAGGCGTCTGTGAATCCTGGATTTTGAATGTCCAGAATGTGCAGCACTGAGGTGGGAGAATAGTATTAAACTGCCCAAGATACACACATTTCAAAGATACCAGATGTGTTTGGGAAGGAATAAGCCAAAGAATCCTTCCATTTTTATGTCTCCCCTCTACTATTAGACTAGACCTTTGTTTAGATACTGGCATACCTAAAATGGACAGGAGTATGTCAATTTTCAAGGAATGATCTCTGAATCAAAGGACCTGCTGCTCTGGGCCGGTGACTGCAGCTGCAGCCTCACTTGGGCTGGCCATCGCACGTGCTGCAAGGAGTACTGACTCCTTAGAAAAGGAGCATTATTTGCCAGTGATGCTTCCTCACTGCCATAAGAACATGCCTAGGAGGGAATGCTGCAGAAGACTTTCCACTTTAGCCAAGAGAACCTCTGATCCTCACAGAGTTACCTGCCCGTAGTCAAATCCCCATCTGCCAAGCAAGGATGACTTGCTCACAAGGAGAACAAGAAAACATGGAAATGGTTATGAAAGAGACAGTGTGTGTTGGGTCAAAATTTAGTGGGCCTGGGCTGTGTGGGGAATAAGAGAATTTTTAAGGAAAGATGACAGAATTCTGGCTTTGGAATGGATGCGATATTTTGCATGGAGCACCTTCTTCAATGAATAGCTTGTATTCTACACTGAAGAAATTCCACTGAAGTGATGATGTTGAACTTCTCGCTATAAACCAATAGGACTAAGAGAAATTTAGTGATGCATGGGTGCTGTGCAACATTTCCAAGGCAGAGAACTGGGACTAACATAGAAGTTAGCACATGAGATGTCTAATTCCAAAGTTTCATCTATTCATTTCCTTGTGCAATCATATGCAAGATTAATCACTGGACTTCACTTTTATCATATCTAAGAAAAGATTTCACCTTTTTTAAAAATTCCTTCCTGATACTCTTTTTAATGGGGACTCTTTCATTTCCACACTAGAAAACTAGGATGACATTTTTGCTTCATTACATATTAGTTTTGTGGTAAAAGAAGAATAAAGACAAAGCAACATTTTGCAAGCACACAGACGGTAAGGATTTCTTTGATGGCATGTTGTCTCTCACAAACAAATTGCTGCTGACTTACTCTACTGTTTCCTATCCTCATATGCTGCATATACAAAGAGTCTTGTTTGCAAATTTCCACTTTCACTGCTCAGACAAAAACAGTGGAAAATGTACCACTGGGTTATGAACCAGTCAGTTTGAAGAAAATGTGCTGGCTGGCTCTTTCTGTCAAAGTATCTGTCATAGGCATATTACACATTTCCAGCCAAAAAAAATAGGGAAAAAAAAAAAAAGAATAAATACTTCAGCCTATTAAAACAAAGTGAATGCTTTTGCCATGATATAATTAGCCTCTGGAAATGTGTCGAATTAGGGAGTTTTATTTTGTTTTCTATTTCATTTATGTACCTGTAATATATGGCTAACAACATAAATGATACGTAGTTAAAAGGTAATCTTAGGACACTGATCACTTGGAAGTTTTAGGTAATTGGAAAATATACTTTTGAAAAATACACCTTTTATACAGAAAAAAAACCAAACTGTATTTGACAGGGATTACAAAAATCCTTTATCTGTACAGAAAACAGGATGCTTGAACCCAAGGTGAGCTAACAGGGCTGAAACCATCAGGTCATCTGAGATTTCAGCCTTCAGAGAGTATGTGGGAAGATTTCTAAGAAAAAAGCAAGTGAGAAAATAGGAGATTTCCTGATACTGCTTTGACAAAGTTACTAAAGGTGTGATGACCATGCAGGCATGGCTGCCAACCCCCTCTTAAGCACAAGGGTCTTGTCTTCAGCAGGGTGGCTCAGGGTTCACATATTGATAGCAGTCTTCCAAGGTTTCACCTTACCTGCACTAAAATCCACAGTGGTAACCTAGATAAGATTGCACTGAGATTATTGGACACGCAGGTGTTCAGTTTTGTACCTCAGGAGAGATCTTAGTGCTGTCAGCATGACTGTGCCAACAGGACAGCTGTGCCATGGAATGCCAAGAAGATCACAAAAAGTTAAAGTCATCAGCATTTCAAAAGACTGGGCACCAACTGACCAACAACATGCTGGTTCTAGAGAAGGTTTTCTTCCTGCTGAATTCACAAATATCTAAGCAGGCTTCTGCGATCATTTGTTATCTGTGCATGACAAGTGTAAATATATATTTATAAACACTCATGGTGGTTCTCAAACTTTCTGGATCAACAGAATTTTGAAACCCTTGCAGGTGATCATGTTCCACTATATTCAGCTTTTGACTGAAGGAGTTTTGTTAAATCCTGCTCAGAATCATGGCCCAAGCTGTCAGTGGGCAATTTCCACTGTACAGTTTTGGAATTACTAAAGCAGCACAAAACCTGCCATTTCAATGCTGAGGATGGATTCTGACACTGAGACTGGAAGTCAGCAATGTCAAGATAACTTTTTAATGCCTCTCTATCTGTAATTCATGAATGAAGCTTCAAAACTGCTAAGCATTATTTCACTTCTCCCACTTTGATATCAGTAAAACATGGTTAGATGTGCCTTCACTCTAATGATGAGCTCTTCACCATAATGATACACAGTGAATTAAGAGATTAGCTAAATGTCTTGTCTCTGTGGTGACAAGCATGACAAATGCATAATTTCAAATTTAAACATCTATGGACAGAGCAGCAGAAAAGGAAAAGCCAGAACCACCGTTCAGAGCAAGGCGCTGAGGAATGGGCATCAGTCCCGTGTTGTGGGTGCCCCCAGCACAGCCTCCATGTGCCACCACACAGCTCTGCCCCTTTCTCATGCTTCACTTTCCATCTCTCCCATCACTTCGGGCTGTTATTCCTCAATCCCTTCATCTCAGCAAGCAGGAGCAAGTTCATGACGACAGAGACTGTCTGGCCACTTGAAATGGAGCAGACACGTGGCTGTGCCTCCCTTCCTGGGAAGGATGGAGAGCGTAGAGCACCTCTGTCTGTGGGTGTGGGGCTGTGACACCCCGTGCACTCTCTTACCAGGGGTCACACTGCAGCACCCAAGGGGGCTCTCAAGTCTTGAAGCCGAGAAATATTCTCCTTCAGTCTGCTACATGGCTGCAAGCTGATGGAGTTAAAGGTATCTTTATAGATTGGGAAAGCACAAGGAAATATTAAAGAACAGGACTAAACAAGGCTTCAAAGCCAGGAATGTCTAAAACATTTTATAATTAATAAATGACCACACCAATTACAGCCATCTAGTGGGCATATATATTAAGCAATGAGCTGTCAACAAAGTGGTGTCCCTTGTATTGTTGGAAAATGTGCCTCTTTCAAGCTCTGATCTATGTTCCAAATTAAACCAGCCACCACAGGCGCTTAGGAACACAATGCTTTACAGAACAAGGGCTGAGCTACAAAATTTGGATTATTTTGCCAACCCCACTTAAGGTTGAAAGTGTTTGCATCAAGAGCTTTGGCATATCTCTGCTAATAGTGTAAGCATGGGCTGCAATTGCAATAATCCCTCAGCATTTTAAGTGCAGGAATAAGGGAAAAAAAAAAAGCTCTCCTTCTCCATGAACACTTTGCCTTGAATTTCATCAGCAGGGGATGCATGTATTATTCAATCATACACCTACCACTACTATGAAGTTGCTCTTAATTATACTCCAAGTGGAACCTCTCAGGTAATCAGAATTCAGGGCTAATGCATAGCTATTCCCCCATCAATTTATAATAGACACAATTAATCCAATTTAGAATTTCAAGTTTTAGTGATTATTAAATGCAAACAAGTGTTCTTTCTTTTGCTTAAGGGTGGCCATTTTTTAAAGTGCATCTCTTTTTATGGCTTAGAAATGTATAAAGTAACAATTTCCACAAAAGCAGTTAGAGCATTAACATTAAGGAATTATGACAGAGCATGAACTTCAGTGTGCTTGGACTAAACCCTGTGGGAATTCACTTTACCCATCCTCCCTTTAAACGCCTGGGCAGTCCCCTTCAGTTACTTTGTGCCTCTATTGCTCTTCTGCTGTTTTTGCCTTGGGAACGATTTACAGCACAGCACAGATAATAAACTGGCAGGGATGATCCAGTCAGAGATCCTCTGCTACCAACCAGCATCCTGGCATGTCTTTTGTTTCTTGAATTCCTACTAAACATGAAAGATCAAGTGGTATGCTTATCAACTTCCTTAAAGCGAGGAACCATATGTCACTCTTAACAGTGAATCAAAGCTTCTAGCTTATGGCAGTATGGTTCCCAGGAGAAAAAAAATATAGGGCAAAGCAAAGGTGTATTTAGAATGAAAAGGAAAAAAAATCGAAAAATCCTTCCACGACTGAAAAGGCATTACACCTCTGGAAGCAAGAATTGCAAAAAAAATTATCTCTTTCTTGCTTTTTCCTCCTAAGTTTAAAATATATCTGACCTATATAATTTTAAGGCTAAGTTTCAGATTTACTGAAGTGTAATTATATATTATACTACATACCAACACAACACATTAATTCAAGGGTTTTTCCCATCTATAGAAACATGGATTAAATCTCCAAAACTGTTTGTGTTTCATGCTTACTTGTATATTTATAGATGGTGCATCTATCAGGACACTTATTTCCTTCCTGTAGGGCCTTAATTTAAAAACAATCTTTAAAAACACAAAGGGAATGAAATTAACCCTCTCCCCCCTCAAACCCAACTTTTCTCTCAGGCAAGCAGAAGGAATAGTTGGGAAGAAAGGGAAGACAGAATTCACGATTGATCTGAGGAATCTCAGCACTCTGTATTTTTAGTCATCTCTGGCTGTCACAACTGTGAAGAAAATCCAAGCTGAGCTTCACTAGAGCAACGGCATGGGCTTGGAACTGCAGAGCAGCCTGAAACAATCCCTCCAAGAAATAGAAACTGCTGCACTCCTCACATCCAAGATGCCAGCTCAGATGCTCATATGCCAACACTGTTAACTGTTTCATGGCCCAGCAGAGCACAGCAGAAAGCTTACCAAGCTCTGCACAGCCTGTGCCGAGCGCTGTTGCATCGGTTTTCAGCGTGCCCAGGGGGCCTTCCAAAGGAGCAGCTGGTGTGGACTGCCAGTACATATGCTGCTCATGAACCAGCCCCACTCATCCACTCCCATCTTTTGCCGTGGGACAGCGCTGGGTTGGGTGGAAATGCCATCTCAGCCTTTTCTAGATGCAGAAGTAGCTCAGATACATCCACACAGTAATTCAGCCAGAAGATCTACTCTGCACTAAGCATCACTAAGCACCTGGGTCCAAAGCTGCTGTTGGTGACTACACGGCTTCCAGTACCCAAAGCATGGACAGGACCAGCCCACTGTGCAGCTGTGTGACCAGTGACCTCTGCCAGGTTCCTGGTAGGTGGCCCTGGTGTACCTGCTGGGTCTCAATAAGCTCCTTCCTCCTACAGGGGAAGAGGGTTCACCAGGTGCCACAATGCTGTAGTAACTATAAGGGTTAGAAAAAGAATGAGGGCTCTCCAGTCATATTCCTTACTTCATTTTTTAATTAGGACGCATTAATTTGTTCCTTTATTTGTGAAGCTTGCCATTAAATGCCCCCAATATGAACTATAGAAACCTCATCATCCTACAAGAAATAAGCAAAATATGAACCTATGAAGTTAAAGAATAAAAACACAAAAGAAAAATACAATTAAGCACACATTTTAAAGCACTGAAAGTGCTTAATATCCTGAACAAACTACTAAAGGAAGTGGCAAACACCCCACCATTTGGGGTCTTTGGAGCAGAACTCTACATCTTTCCTGAATTTGTGTGTCAGACAAGTACAGGTTTTGGGCTTCAAGCAGGGTAACTGAATGAAATTAAATACCCTGTTATGTGCAGGAAGTTCAGTGATTTAATGGTCCCACTTTGCCTTCAGCTTCCTGTATTCAGCTGCTCCTAACTAAGGCCTTACTAAAGGCCAATGTTGTGTTGAAAAGTCTCCTGTTTTTTTTACATTTTACATTTACAGAAATTTTTTACATTTCTGTATGTGTATGTGAGTATCATGTCTATAGGAATTCATCTTCTTATGAATGATGAGTTGCATAGTGTCACTGAAATCATGCAGCCTTTCCATTATAAAAGAGAGCAACATAAAATGTAAATTATTTTTTATGCCAGCTTCATGGCCTTGGGTTCATCCTGGAGCACACATCCAGCAAGGCACAAGATTAACCATATCTCCTGGAGAAGCACAAGGTGCCCTCATTACAGCCACTCCTTCATGCATCAGATGCTCTATTTTTAAGTACCTCTGCTGCAATGAGCCCAAGGCTGAGGGACAAATCTGGGGATTTTCTTGACTTTAGAAAATGATGTTGCACCTCAGTGATGTTTCTCCAATGCAAGGAATGACTCAGCTCTAGGTTGCAAATTTGACTTTAGGGAATGTAGGATCAGCATAGTTGTAGGCATATTGAAAACACGAAGTCTTTCTGGTCAAAGCTTTCTCAAGAAGCTGAAATAGCAAAATCAGCCAGTTGAGCTTTTTTCAATGGAGGTACCTTTCATTAGCACAGTTCTATCCTTGGACCTTTTCCTGCTGCTTCCAGTATTTCTCAACCTGTTTGGACCCACCATCTTATATTTCTCACATCTTCTTGTTGCTTTTTGGCTCTGCTACCCAGGTGTGACTATTTTCACAGCCATGTTCAAGTCCATATATTTTCCCAATCTTTAGGAAAAACTTGTTTTTTTCTTTGCCTGCTGTCAGAACTGCCTTTATCCAAGCTGCCTAACTAGTTATAGACATTTCCACTGCATATTGCTAAACCAATTTAACTTTTGCCTGCTCAGTACCCAACAGCCAGGCCAAACTACACAGTGGCTTTTCCAGAGAGACAGACAGACAGACAGAGGTTAGGGCCACAGGTGTCCATAATAATGAACCTCACAGACTGAACTGAAGCAGACACAAAAGCAGAGCAGGCATCATACATCCACAGTCTGGGCTTCAGGGGTATTTTTGGGCATCTATTGATGAAGTGGGAGCCAATTTTTAGTGTGTCATTGAAATGATATGGCTGTGATGGCAGAACCCAAACCTGACAGAAAGTGATGGTCAGAGAAAGGAGGTAACTTTAAAAAATTACTCAATATGCTTTATTTTTCATCTGTACTATTAACACAGCATGTGTCTTTTCAAAGAAAAGCCGAGGTGAAATTGAGAAATTACTTGAAGGGGGTAATAGAAGTTGTAGAAAATAGGGCTGGAAAAGGATCTCAAACACCATTTACAACTGCTTTCACAATTTGTGATGAAAAGCAGGACAGTGGCCATCTTCAAAACTTTTTCAAGAATAAGACAAAATTCTTCATAGTTCTTTGTAGGACTTGAATCCTCCTTACTTTTTATGTATGGGGCTGTATGAGGCATACAGACCCATGTCACCCCCAAAATAAAGCAGTTATGCATGCAGATTTTAAGGAGAATGTGAGACACTTTTAGAGCTTATGTACCTGTATTTGTAGTTTATATACCTACCTACATGTATTTCAAATTAGTTAATGGGATGGGCCTGTTTAATCTAGCCCATCTTTTTCTCAAGTGATTCTCAAAAAAAGCAACTAGAAATGGTAATTTATAACATATAAGGATGTGGTTTCCCAATGCAGGTGCTGCACCAGCAAAGGAACCTGATTTCCTGAAGTAGTTGATGGGATGATCCCACAAGAGCTCTGTCAGCAGGAGGAAAGGCAGCACACCACAGTCTGGGGATACAAAAAATACCCACTGTAAAGGGAAGAAAATGTTTGAGGCCAAATTCTTTGGAAGGTGAAACTCCTGTGAGGTTTATAAAGTATGGAAAAGATTTGTGCAACTGTTCAAGAGAACCAAGGAGTAAATTTGGAGAAACACTTTGAGAGCTGAGAGGAGGTCCAGCTTGCTATATCTGTATTTTCTAATTCAATTAAAAGAGAACTGCATACAGCAGGGAAACCCAGTCCTATAGACTGTGAGTCATCATGATCGTATTTGGCACAAATTTTAATATTATATTCCTGTTTAAAATAATCAGGAGAAGCTAGGAGTAAGACATGTAACAAAATCAAAGAAGAAACTATCTTTAATCAAAGAAGCAGGAAATCAAAGCTTTATGTCTCCTGAACCAAGCCAGCACAGTGGTGGGCACAATTCAATGATGTTGTAGTTTCCTATTTTACTGTCTCACTGAGGCACTGGAAGAGCTAAGGACAAGCATGTTTTTAAGTAAAATCAAAGGCTAACTTCCATTAATTTCTTCCTTCTGTAGCAAATTTCATAATTAAGCCGGTAATCTTGCTAACTCATTGCTTGTTGCTTAAATTTCAAGCCTGCCTAGCTCTTGAAAAAATAATTCAGTAAATCTGACAGGTGAAAAACCCATGCTTTTCCAGAAAACTTTCCTCAAAAGCACTGATATAGTTAACACCTGCTGGAGGGGCTGCAACCCAAAACACAAGCCTGAATCCCAGAAAACAGGCTGTGCTTCCCACCATTCTGCAAAGTACAGGGATACTCAAAGACCTTTTCAGCTGGCATGGGTCACTTAAACATGATCAACAGACAGGCATTTAAGAGGTAATCCATACCCATGAACAAAACTGGTACTAGAAAAACTATCACAAAATGTAAAGCACAATTTTTTCCTCAATTTGCAGCATGTACTTGTCCAGCTAGGTTGACTCTTATTCTCAAATACATGATAGCTTTTGAATTATAATTATTTAATTGTTGTTTAAAGATATTTATACTCTTAAAGAATCATGATTTTTCAGCATGATTAGCTACTGATTTCCAGAAACTGAGGATGTATTTACCAGCAAGCTGCAGTGATATCAAATAGAAAGTTATTTCTTTCATCCCATACTCATACTGTATTGGCAATCATCACCAGGACTTGTTTCTGGTGCCTGGAGTAGCATTTGTTCTCAAGGCATGTCCCAAAATCTGAACTTTACTTTCTTAGCCTTAATTTTGTGTGGAGAAACTTGTCACTTTGAACTCTACTGCAATCACCATTGCATACCAGCAGCATAAACCTTTCTCAAACACAGCACATATGCATTCTTTTTAACCAAACATGATGCCTTTCATAAAAGAAGCATCTTTCAGAGTTGATGCTTGACCAGACCTTGTACAACTGCTTGCACAAAGCAGCTGAAGCAAGTCATCAAATATAACAGACTCCACAGAGTGGTGATACAGCCCACCCACTTAGTTAACCAAGGGTTAACCACTCCCATCAAACTCAATCTTCTGAATGCCTTTTGAAGTTATCATCATTTGTGCTTTTGGCACTTGCAAACAGCTGAGTGCCCTTGGAGACAGCACCTGTGAAAATTACTTTTTCCCAAGCAATCTTGATCCCAGCATGGACCAGATGATGAACTTTGGCCATTTCCCATTCCAGAGACTTCCACCAGAATAAAAGGCGTTCTAGGCATTCTGAGTTCTAGGTGGAAAGGCTGAGATAATCAGTCTTCTTTAGCCCAGAAAAGTGTCCTAACTGCAACCTTTCAGCACCCAAAGGGAGTCTACAAGAAAGAGACTATTTACAAGAGCAAGAAGTGTCAGGACAAGGGGGGATGGTTTTAAACTGAAAGAGAGTAGTTTTTGATTACACATTAAGGAATTATCTACCATGAGGGTGGTGAGGCATTGGCACATCCAGAGAGGCTATGGATACCACACCCCTGGAAGTGTGCAATTCCAGGCTGGATGGGGCTCTCAGCAACCTGGTCTGTTGGAAGCTGTCCCTGACCATGGCAGGGGGATGAAACTAGACAATCTTGCAGGTCTCTTCCAAACCCAAACTAAACCAACCCCAACCAAACCACTCTATGATTCTCTTCTGAAGTGGTTTGAGTTCAGCCTGTCTCTTGTCTGACAGCAAGCATATGCTCTCAGATCCAGTTTGTAACCAGAGTTTTCCTCCCATGGATTCACTGATTTATGGCAACATTGCCTGCACCTTCCAGAGCAATACTGCTCTCCAGGCAGCCTTTCCTCTTTGCTCCTGACACATGAATCCTTATCTTCTTTTTAGCTCCAAAATGGGTGCTCAAAGCTCTTGAAAGCCCAGAAATGCTACTCTGTGTGCCAGCCATGAAACCTCTGGGGTACATCTTGAAGATTTATTTGGGTGAATTTTCACAGAGTCAGTCACACATACACAGGAAGAAAAAAATGCATGAAACAAGGTTTTCCTGCAGGCTGAGACTCTCTTGACAATCTAACAGCAGGGTGATCTCAATAGGTTTAATCTAAAAGGAGGCCACTTGTCATCAAGAGTAGGGCTGAGAAGGACAGTAAACTCTGCTATCAATCTGGTAGTACTTCTTATAAAAAAAACAAACCCAAACCCACCTGCCATCATCTGGGCATCTTCATGGCGTGTTAAAGCTGCAACATGCTCTCTCAGACAGAGCCTAGAGATGCCAGGCTTGCCTTTGGAAAGCAGCTTACCTTAATAGAGTGGTGTGATTTTCCTTGGTCTTGGCACTCAGAAAGCAGACTAGGCAAGTGGAAAGCCTGTGGGGATGATTCTCTAGTGTTTGCATGAGATTTTTCTAATTTCTTTTTTTTTTTCATGCCTTTTTTTCTATGCTACCAGCTGCTTCATATTCTGCCACTTGCTACAGAAGAAGGCTGTTCCATCTTGATAGGATCCAGTTCAGTGCATAGACTTCACAAAATTGGAGCCTCAAACTGGTTTATTTTTCCAGTTTACAGATTTTGTTCAAAAACCCAGCAGCAAGTCCTGAGGCACAGTGTGCCAGCACCAGAGACTGAGTGATGCAGAGGTGATTTCTGGAACATTTTCCCATTTATAATTCAAATCCAAAAAATATTTTTATTACTTCCTTCTTTTCCTTCTGCTGTGATCCATAAACAGAATAGACATTCAAGCTGAAAATTGCTGAAAGATTCTTACTCATTCGCATGAAAAACAAAGTTTTGAGCTTTCTCGGCCTAGTGATGTTACTTTTGTATTCATATCATAGTAATGTTTCAGAGAAAAATGCCTGCTGGTATCAGATCCAGGAATTTTGTTCAGATTTACATAGGAGTAGAAAAGGTCCATTCAGGACCCCCATTGGGAATGGAATTTGAAAACAAATTAGGAAAAAATCCAGGAGATCTATATTATGGTCAGATTGGTAAATATGGACAAAACATGCGATATCTGTAGGCAGTGAAACTGAGGAAGCCTGGTCTCCTATGCTTTGCAGATGTATTCTTAGTGCCTTAATAACACTTGATTTCATGTTGTGGCCCTTATCCCAGGGATATTAACAGCATATCTCTCATCAATCCACCCTCTGCTATATTAGAACTTGTCAAAAAATAATCTCCTTGGGACCATTGCTAAACGTGATTGAAATTGCACAAGCCAAAAAAAACCCAGGGGAAGAGAGTGACAGATAGATGCACAGAGAATTTGAGCACAGAAGCCCTGCTTCAAAATGAAAGCAGACTAAAAGCTGGTGTAGTTGCATTCAAAGTGGTATCCTGCTAATTTAAATCTATCCGTGAACATTTCCAAGTGCACCAAAAAGCGCCAAAAGAACAGGTTGTTTGCTTATAAAGGGAACGCCTTAACCATTTAACTATCACTTTTGTCGACTGATGGGGAAATGCAGTGCTACGTGGGCAATCAGACTGGAAGTTCACAAACACTCTCTGCAGATTTAAAATATGCAGGAGCATGAAAGAGTGTAAAAAATGTAAATCAAAGGAACCAGCTCCTTTCTGGATTGAATAAATGAAGGATCATTGAAAAATGACAGGGTTTGTGGGAAAACAGTAGTTAGAGAGTATGCTTACACATATGCTTGTAAGCTTATATACACTTCTGCTTACAAATAGCGCCAGGAATGTTCTCAAGCACTGGAAATCAGTCCTCTAGACTGCTAACTTGTCAGAGAGTCCCTGACACTATGGATCCCAGGCCAAGTACCTTCTTCCAGCCATGGATTAGATGTTAGCATGGATCAAAGGCCAGCAGACAGCTTGGTGGCAGCCTCCCAGTTTCATAAGGTTTATAAAGAAAAAAGTTTAATCATCTGGAGGCAGCCCAGAATGACAGAGCAGTACTCCTCCAGCTGATCTCACCAGCCAGTGTTCAGGGGAGGATGCCACATGCTCTGCACTGAAGCCCAATGCCAGACCAAAGGCTGATGATGCTGTGGGGAAATGTGAGCACCACACACTGATGTCAGCACCACTGCAGATAATTTGATTTTGTGAGAGCTATTGTGCAGCTTGGAAAAGCACCTGGAGAGGGAGAAATGGGAAATAAGTATCCATATACATTTCCCCCCACCACTTTAGCTTCAACAATCTTTACAAGCACAGCCCAAGAGAAAAATCAGACATCCCTCCTTGATAGCAGCTCAAACTATATCAAGCTCATCTTGTCCCTTGGAGGCCTCCCCACCTTTGTGCTCTGAAACTGCAAGTGCTTCTTAAGCCTAAATAACCTCTAAGACAGGGCTGCCTACCAGCCTCAACACTGGAAACACCATGGAAAGTGGATTCAAGCTCTTACACTCAATTAATTTTCTTTTTCTCTTTTTTTTTTTTTTTTAATGGGCAGAATTTTGGGAGATACAACAGCACAAACACACCTAGCACTGATGCAAGTTCTCTCTCCAAATGTGCTTCCCCACTTCTTGCACTTCTCCTGTAGGAAAATCCCAAACTCCAGATCCCTTCCCAGACTCTAAGGGTATCTTCTGAACCACAGGGAACTGCAATAACCACATCATGGAGCCACTTTTGTCACTCCCTGTGCAGACAAGACAATATGAAGTTCAGAAATGTGTATCTTATCACTGACCCACCAGCTTTGACCACCCACAAAGTGAATTCCCCTTTTTGACAACAACAAGACCCTCCCTCTCAATTTAACAAACTTGTGCACCTGCTCTGTGGTCAGAGATGTGAGGGATAAAATTCAGATCAAAGTTAAGGTGCACAAATTTCAATAAATACTTGTAGGTGTAGATGGTGTCCAGTTCCAGCAGTGAGGCAATGGGGCTCTGCCCAATCAACATGCCTGTCCAAGCACTGACTAAATCTCATCTCCTTTCCTGTACAGGTTCTTTGTCCTTGAGGCAACTCCAGCCTTCCAGAACCAATTCTCTCTTCTACTCTCTGCCTGCCATGACATCATTCCATCTCCTCTCCTGTGCAATGCACTCTATTCCTGACTGCACTCTCCCTGTTATTTGTCCCAATCCAGTCTCTAGCTTTCCCAGATACACTTGCCATCTCAGTCTATGCTCTCTCACTGGCTATGCTAGTCTAACCTAAAGGTCTCACAGAAGAATGGGACATACTAATATAAACTGCCTTCCCCATCCAATAATCCTTCTCATATGAGCATTTATTTTCAGTCTTTGCCCTCAATGGGGTGAAGCTTCACAGACATTAAGTCATCTGGACATTATAGGTAATTTCTAGAGGAAAGCATAAGCCACACATTGATAAAGACAGTCACTTTATTTTTTTAATTGAATGATGAAGCTAACAGGAATGAAAGGAAATACTCCCAGCATCACTTTTATGTTAAAAAAGTAACTAGCACAGTAAGTGAGAGGAGCATGATAAGCAAGGACTATGTAAGGAAGTGCTTGAGTGGTGATGGGAAAGTCTTAATCCTTTGCTGAAGGCATTTAAACTGAAGGACTAAATTGCTTCCATGTTAATTTTGATGTTACCCTGTAATATCTCTGAGTGCTCTTTGGTGAAGCTCTAATACCTTTGCAAAAGTTAATGTTTTATATCCGATTAACTCAAATGGGTAAGATATGTTATAATGATGGCATGTATTTAAGAAAGACAGGGAAATTAATGGTATGGGCATAACTCCCCTCTACTGTTTTAGATGGAAAACCCATGAGACAAGGACTCTCCTGTTCTACTGCCAGCTCAGGTACAGCAAGCCCTCAGCAATCCACTTAAGCTCTGTTCTGTTTCCCAAATGACATAGGAAGGGAATATTTATCCTTGAAAGATTATAACTAACTCCCATCTTTTGAAGATAGAAATCTTAACATGAGCGTTGTTTATTATTATGTGTACAAAAGCAATGACAGGATACTTTATTTTTGAATACTTTATTTTTGAAACAGATTTTTGCATTGAATGCTATATCCTGTGTAAACCAAGCAAGCTGGAAATTGTTTTGTTTTCACAGTATTGAATGCCATGTGGATTCTTGAAAAACATTGCCTGAATTGATTTTTTAAATATTTTTCTTGTTTGCATCTATTTCAGACAGTCCTTTCCTTACCAAGAGCAATGACTTCATAGCTTCTGTAGCTATACTTCACTCTGTCTTTTGAACCATGGTTCTGTGAAAGGAAATGGCAATCCCTTATCACTTTTAGTTTCAGTTACGACTTTTCTTCATTCCTAGGGGAATACTTTATTGTGATCTACAAAAGCCAAACTAAAAGAAAAACACAGAAAATTATTTAAATTATTTCAAGTGATGAGGGGTACAAAATAACAAATACTAAAAAGGCAAAAATGTTGAAGCAGGCATTTTTTCCTACATTAAATCTCACTGTAGAAACATGTTTGGATTAATTCAGGGAATGCTGGAATCTCCCATCCCTCTCAAACTGCAGCAGATGTCGCTTGGAAAGGAACTCTTCCATGCTAAACTGGAAATGCTATGTTTTTCTAGCTTTCTAAAGGCAATGTACAACAGAAATCCAGACTCTTTGGACTGACTGATTTCCAGGAAGCACAGAAAGGCCCTGTTTTGGTCTAATTTCTTCTAGGAGAAGCAAAATCTTGTTTTCTAAATTTCTTAGGCACGCTTGACTTGATGAGGAGTCATTCTTCCTCTTTGATATAACTGCAGTTTATCTATAGAGCCAACACTATTAAACACCTCCTGCATTGTACTCCAGAGGTGGCTTCACGTGTGTGGTGAAGAGGATGATCCCCATCTACAGCTCATAAAGAGTTTTATATAAATGTCCATTACCCATGTAATGGCAACAGCCAACAGTTTTATTAGGCAATATAAAAATATATTAGGGATATAAAGTGTAATGCCTCAGGACAGAAGCCAATCAGTGGCTCTCGAGTTAACCAGAANCAGAAGAAACTTTCTGTTTGCAAGTTATTCCCTCATCATCTGTTAGGCTGTTTCTTGCCTCCATCTGCAAAACATCAGGAGACAGTCATGCTCAGAGCCAGGCTGGTGAATCCTGATGGGGTCTGGTTGGATCCAGTCTAGAAAATCCACAGTTCTTGTCACAATGCATAATTGAAGTGTGGTACTTCACTTTATCAAATGATTGATCTCCAGTGAAGACCAATCCAGGAATTCTCACATGAAATTCATGCTTGATAAAACAAATATATAGGGTTTTTATTCCCCAACTTTTTATTAATTTAGTTCAGGACATTTTCTTGCTATGTTCAAGCCCTTCAAGTAGCAGATGAAATGACAATAAGCTCCTGCATTTCAGATGGTGAAGAGGACATAAGAGTATGATGAATCCTGCAGTCCAGAGAGACACTTAGCTTTTGCCTTGGCATTCCAGTAAAATCTGTTGGAATTTCTTTATATCACAACACCGTATTGCCAATCTTTAGGATGCACAAAACCCTAAAAATTGCCTCCAGCTTTCCAATCCACCCGCTGAGTTTTTCTCTTGAAGACCAGGCCCCAAGTGCCTAAAACACTCCTGTCAGGTTTCACTTTGTTTTACCCTCTACACGTGCCTCTCAGAGAAGCATCATTCCCCAGGCAGCCTAACATGTGTCCCTCAAGCTCTCTTTTTTCTCATCTTCTCCAGCTTTCTCCTAAGGGCATCTCTTAATTTTCCTCTCTCCTCTCCTATTCATTA
>VZTT01037405.1:8696-24234 GCA_013400855.1 Buphagus erythrorhynchus | reverse complement strand
GATATCTGCTCCACCATGGACCTCTGTGGAGTGCAGGGACTCACCATGGGCTGCGCCATGGGCTGCACCATGGGCTGCAGGGGAATCTTTGCTCTGGTGCCTGGAGTACCTCCTCCCTCACATTCGTCACGTATTCACAGCTGCTTCTCTCACATATCCTCACAGTTCTCTCCCCAGCGCTGCTTCCCAGCAGTTTTTGCCCTTTCTGAAGTACATTANTGCCAGGACCCTGCTCCAGTGTGATCTTACCATGGAGTCATAGTCTCCTGTGGGTACCCACCTGCCCACCTCCAGATATCTGCTCCACCATGGACCTCTGTGGAGTGCAGGGACTCACCATGGGCTGCACCATGGGCTGCACCATGGGCTGCAGGGGAATCTTTGCTCTGGTGCCTGGAGTACCTCCTCCCTCACATTCGTCACGTATTCACAGCTGCTTCTCTCACATATCCTCACAGTTCTCTCCCCAGCGCTGCTTCCCAGCAGTTTTTGCCCTTTCTGAAGTACATTATCCTAGAATCACTACCATTATCAGCAGGCCTGGCCTCCAGTGGCAGGTCTGTCTTGGAGCCAGGTGACATTGCCTCAGTCAGACACAGGGGAACCTTCTGGCATCTTCTCAGAGAAGCCACCTCTGCACTTCACCCTAATACCAAAACTTTACAATGGGAAGCCAATACATATGGACAGCCCACCAAGTCACAGCTTGTATGGAAGCTGTTCCCTGCCTTTGACTGATCATTGGTTTTTCCTGAATATTTCCTTTTCTGCAACGTGACCTTTTTGAGAAGAAAGAATATGAACAATACGGTGTTCAAGATATGGATGAACCACAGACCTGCAAACCTACACTTTTTTATAGTTTTCTGTTATTTTCCTATAAATTCCTAGCACTGGATACTTTCTGATTGTTACTGAGATGGTAGGTCCATAAAAATAACTGTCATAATCAATAATGTCTCTGTGAAATTACTTGCTTTCCAAAAAAGAGAGGTTTTTCACTCTTCTTTGTTAAAATCTCCCATTTTCTATCTTACTATATCTTTGGTTTTGATTAAACATGCATTTACTGAATATTTGGGAAGAAAATTAGTAGTAGTAAAAAGTGGAAAATAACAAGAATGTTGAAGCCATTTGCATGGCTCTTGCTTGTGCAAACAAGCCCTGCAAGTAAAGCATTACTTTTTCCTCACGTATTAATTCAAATTTTATCACACAGTAAAAGGGAGAAAGGCAAGAAATTTTCATAAAAATAAAAAAAAAACATTTATTTTCCTGTAACCACCTAACACCCTAATTTGCCTAACACCCTGATTAGGATACATTTATTGCCACCCTGAACCCATAAGAAGCACTCACCAAAGCAGGTGATGCTTGGTATGCCAACCAACTGGGTCTAGGGATGCTATAATGAGTCTGAAGTTTTAATTTTCCCAAGGGAAATATAAATCCTGCATGCATTCAACTGCTCTATTTCTGATACACGTGTTTGCGTAGCGAAGATAATGAGATATTTATAAGTGGAATGATACATTACCCCATAAAATTGATGAGCAATCCATGCATCACACTCTCAGAGAATCAAGAAATTAATCAGTCACAAACCATCCCTTCTTGCTTCTGAATTCTAATTTCTTAGAGGAGCTGTGAAAACTGTAAACTATTAAGAAGTCAGAAGTTAACATTCTGCAATAACACATGATTTATCCATCTGATTTGAAAACTACCTAATAGAAAGATTTACGCGTTTATCTCTTTCATTAAATAACAGAGGTGAATGATGCTGGCAGAGGTGCAAAACAAAATAAAATATCCATGAAAATGGTATATTCAGGAGGTTTTGGCAGGGAGAAGAGCTATCCAAAACCACGAAGGTATACAGCCTAGGCAGGAAGCCTTTCATTGTGAATGTTACAGGCTACGGGATTATCTTTCAGAAGTGTCTTTCAATAACTGTGAAAAACTGTTCAAGGGCTGGAATAGATGGAGGACTGGAGAAAGCACACCTCCACCATTACAATATAATAAAAACTTGGCACGAATCTTTGGACATGAGAGTTAATTTCACTTTTGGGCTGCTCCAGAGGCAATATAAGCATTACCTGTTCCTTGCCTGGAGCTCGCTATAATTCAGTCTTAGACAAGATGTGCTCAAAAAAGATGAGTGTCTCAGAACCCTGCAAAGTTCAGGAATATTCACATCAGAGACTTACTCCACACTGATGCAATGCCTACTTTAAGTAAATCTATAGTTTATCAGCTAAAAATCCCCACTATTTCTAGTGAGAGACGTGATATTGAAGAGTGTTCTACAGTTCATTGATTCTGCTAGATTTTGGGTTGTCTGTAATTCTTAAACACTGAGTAATGTCATAGATGGAAGGATTAATTGTATCAGGTAAGACTGAGATACTTGGTTGAGAAGGAAAAATGACAAAGTAAAAGCAAGCCAAACCATGTTCAACTGAACTCACTGAGTTAATCTGGTTTGTTCTCTTATACCCATTAGAAAGACATTTGCTTCCATCTCCTTAATCACTGTTATTTCATTCTTTCTTTTGAACTTTTGGACTAAAAGACTATTGAAAATCTTAGCAAATACCTCCTAAGATTTTTGAAATTTTTTTTTCAAAGGAAAATGCATGGCTTGACCAATTTATTTACATTTGAAAAATAAGAAACTTTCAACCCTGTCAAGACAGGAAAAATATTTTAGAAATTACTTGGAAGCAAGAATCAGCTATATAAAAGACATGTGACAAAAACTTAAGCAAATTACTGTCAGGCACAATGTTCATCTCAATAGTGATAAACTTAAATATTTTTTAAGAGTTTTACTGTCCCTCCTGACCCCTGAACTGGAGAATAAAAAAACAGGATACAAGTTCCTCCAAGCTGCAGAGATCCCTACAGTGAAAAAAAATAAATTTTATGTTTACACTCAGAGGCATCTAATTAAATAGTAAAAATTACATTCATGCAGATAGTACCTATGTGATTGTTAATGCACATGTGTACTCTGCAGCATGTGTATTCTCATATTGAAATATAAGTTCTTAATAGCTCTGGAAGGCTCAAATGGATATTATAATGACTTTGTAACAATATTCCTTATTCCATTTAATGAGAGAGAATTACTAATCCATTTGCTTCTTTATTTCTGATTTGGTTTTAGAAAGGGATAAATTACACGAATAGTGTTACATTTGACACGATTCTCAGTCACTAATAAATTGAGTGGAACATAAAGATTAATTTGTGGTGGAAACAAGAAAATTAGGCCTGTTATTTTGCAATATAAGAGTGAAATAAACAAGGAAATTACAAATATAACTAGTATGATAAGGGTCAAGATTTTTCTGAGAAGTATGAAGTTAGCCTAAAACTTAGGTAACAAATCTCAGTGTCTACGAATTAACTATTTTATATTCCCTCCAACTGGAAACAACAGTGGCAATGAATATATTTCTGTCTTTTGATCTAAGCTCTTATTCACCTGTGTATTTATGCATGCAGTCCAGCAACTATTAGTAACATCCTCTCAGTCCCAACTGGTCTCCATATCCCTCATCCATTTCTTATTGGAATTTTTCATGTTAATTCTCATCTTCTCCAAATTGACTGGTTTCTACATAATATTATTTTTAAAATTTTTTTGCAAAATACTATAACAAGATAACTATTAAAGTGGCTTATCCTTTAACAATTTTCTAGGGACTGACTACTAAATGATGATTTTCAAAGTTATTTTTTTTTCCTTAGGAGGCTTGAGTTTCTCAAACTTGTCTCTTTTTCAAATTCTTCATTGGCAAGCAGTTATGATCTCTCAGCAAGATCAAAAATTCACCCTTGTTCTCAGGGTTGTCCTCTACTGGATTTCCCCACTTATATTGCTGGTACATTTGAAGATGCATGCTTTGCAATACCTCTGCTCAGAGGGACAAGGACTGCCTGTGAAATTTGAATGGCATCACTATGGGCAAGGCAAAAGAAACAAACAAAGTCCTACCCAAAACTTGCTTCCAATCACAACTATTTTCTCTTCTTCCCTCTGACCTTTTCAAAATCAAG
Source organism: Buphagus erythrorhynchus (assembly GCA_013400855.1). NCBI lineage: Eukaryota > Metazoa > Chordata > Aves > Passeriformes > Sturnidae > Buphagus > Buphagus erythrorhynchus. Next base: position 20,163 of record VZTT01037405.1, on the reverse strand, counting down.
ATAAAGATTACTTTAAATGAGGTGTATATGAAATTACAAACATCAGCTAGTTGTCTTAGTAGCTTCCTTTGGGGAAAACTTCTATTTGAAAGAAGTCAAGTTTCTGTGCTTTCCAAATGACAAAAATGCCTTCACTGCACTTCCCTCAAGCAGTGCTCTACTTTTCTCCTGTAGCATTGGATTCTTGTTGGCAACAGTAGCTAGTTTTTGCTTCAGGACTGGATTATCCTGTGAGACCCCTACTCTCTCTGAAAACAGGAATCAGGTTTCATAGAGAAAACACAAAAACATAATAGAATATAGAACACGTATTTCTATAAACAGCAGAAGAATAGCATATTTCTGGAAAGTTCTAAAATATGCTAACAAAGCCAAGAAATTAAAAGCAGAACTAGTTTTGCCGTTTTTGAAATAACTACGGGCAACTAAGCCAATTCCTGAAGCTGGAGATTTGCTCAAGCCACCACACTTGTACCTGGGCAAGCTGCAGATACTGGATTCGCTAGGACAGTCCAGAGGGAGTAAGCACCTCATACATTTATCCTTCTACAGTCAGAGGTAACACAGTGGAGCCCAAAGGGGACTGCACGAACCAGGCAACCTGAATTCGGATTCTCACTCTTCAAATAACACCAACCCTTGCTGAAGCAAATGAAACAAGAGTCCAGGTTTAGGAGACCTGTGTGCAAATCAATAAAGAAAACAGAAAGAACAACCAGAGTGTACAGGAACAAGTGTACTGCTGTGGAATTACTGTACCTGCACCAATGGCCAGCTAAGTTAATGTTCAACCCAGCCTACAGCTGCTAACTCTAGTGTGAAGACACCTGAGTCATTATTAGCCCAGCAGTTCGGGGCCATCCTGTGCGCCAGGAACAATGGCTGCCTACAACCAGACTCCCTGCCTAATCACAGATTTGGTCAGCCTCCCAAAGTTATCTTCCCACATGAACAGTGTGCCTCCCATCCAGGCTGTGGCTGGGGCAGCAGTGACTCATTGCACCATTGCCAAAGCACTCAGGACTTTGCCATGAAAACAGCCACCATGCAACCTTCACTCCTGGCTGCTCCTCACAATTTCCTCTTGAACGTTTGTCACAGACTTTCTCTGTGCTCTGCAGAAACTTCTTTCCAACACTTTCATGCCCTGAATAGAGAATACCCAAATCAGCTTCCTCATGTGTTTTTAGCAGTGCTTGCACTGAGTTTCTACCTCCAATGCGAGAACAGGATGCCCTGACAAAACAGCTCCACATCCCAAGCCCAAGTGTGCAGTCTGCCACTATAACTGTTTTGATTAAAATAGAAAGCATTACTGAATGTAGACAAAAAAGGCCATGAAGTACTGATTGCTAAGGTCAGAAGAATTCTGCAACTGGGTCATCATTTACAGTGCAATCATATATATTTACTGTACTGACACTAAAACCAATGCTCTAAGTGTAGTGTGCTTCTCAATGCTTTTTAAATAAAGTTTTTTTCGAAAATGCTCAGAGGAAGGTGAATTCTCAGCATGGGCTAGTATGTCCAGAAACGTCATTGAAAGACTTCCTAAACAGAAGAAGTAATACTAAGCAGCACAGATCAAATGGAATTTGATGTAGTTATAATTAGAGCTTAAAATTTATTTTCAAATTAAAATGAAGCATTTTAATACCTACTGTTTCCTAAATAAAAACTTTCATTTCATGAATACAAGCCTTGGACTCTTCTATCAGGATTTTCCCAACTTAATTAGAGCACCTACAAACTTTCATTCCATCCACTGTGCAAATTTCTATAGTGCACTGTAATTCCTATAGTGTTTTGTATGAACACTCCAGGCTTTTACATTAAGATGCAAGGTATTATTATATCAATTTTACTTTCTTTTTTTTTTTTTTCCCAAAAGAAGAAGCTTCCAGAAATGGAAGAAACTTTTAAATAAATTCATGAAAACAGTAGCTTCACTGATAAATATTGCTAGGTGAGAGAAATGGTTTCTCCATATTTCTGTTATCCCTTGAGAGAAGGATATGGTCGTAAATATGAGAAAGCAGAAGTCTTCCAAGGTGCCAAAATATTTGCACATCATGTAACTTGTCCCACGATAATAAATAACCTGTTGCATCTGCTTGCCTTTATTGAAGTATATGTGGGAAATTTCCTCCTCAAGTTAATAGCTGTGCCTGTGAATAGTGGGATACTGCCTACAAGTTTCATTTGACCTCTCAATTTTCCTTTATGATGAGTACTTTTTGTCACTACTGCTTTCCAAGAACTTGGAGGAAACGTCAGGACACTTTTGTCTAGAAGTGAGAAAATAAATAATTACTTTATAGGTATTTAGTTCTTTAAGAACTGCCTACTGATTTTGTCCAAATATAAACTAATATTGTGCATAGACATGTTAAAATTAATCTTGATTTCCAGACATGAGTTCTACAGAGCTACCTCTTAAATTACTATCCTAAAATGTTCTTGTTATCTTGAAATGACAACCCAGTTAGCAACAAATTAATTCACGTCACTACAAAAGAATATATATACAGTGTTATAAGGTGAGGGCTAGAAACGCAGGGAGCAAAAATGCCAAGACAAAGCTCTTTTGACCCACATCTCACTCCCAAGTCCATGCTTGACTCTTATCAGCATTCCTTGGAATCTGGCAGCAAGAGGGTAATCACACAGTGGTGCCACAATGTCAGCACCCTGTCAACCAGGGCCTTGCAACCACAGAACAGAGCCCTTGTCTGCCCTGGGATAATATCTAAAATAGGCTCAGCAAAGCACAAATGAAGGGCTAATAATCTCTGCCCTAGAGAGCACACCCTCTGGCAGTTTGATGTTGCAATGGAATTCGTAAGCACGGCCCTTCGGTCAGCGCCAACCTCCTGAAATATCCATAAAACTGTATGGTCTATTGCTTCTGCTCATGAAATTGAGAGAGACTTTCAAAAGAAAAGCTACAGATAAAAAGTGTCAGGAAGGGAGAAATGCAAGTAAACAAGTTCAGGTGTTTAAATTTTTATTATTTATTTATTATGCCTATTTCTTCTGTTCCTTCTTCATCAGCATTTTTTCTTCTAGGATGCTGAATAGACCTTTAGCTCTAGGTTTCATTTCTCCATCTGATTCATCTCACCCAGGATCTATGAAGCTGGCAGCATGCTGCTTATTTCTTCCCCCTGCAGGTTTACAATAGTGAATTTACTGCAGCAGAGAAAATATCATTCTGAGCAAATTTTGAAAAATGCTTCTATATACTTTTTAATGAGCCGATTTATTTATTTTTAGTCTGTAATTTTTCTTACGATGTTTGAATAAATCCATTATCTAACAAATCAAGGAAAGTATAGGGAGAAATGTATTAATGCGCTAAGGAACATATTTTTACTGTAATGTTTGGGTGTGATAAAGAGCTGTGGTTACCTCCAAAAAGCCTTATTTCAAGGGGACACAATGGTATAGTTTTTTAAATGGTACACACTAGCTCATTCTCAAAGCGCCCTTGCTGGCTGCTCTCTTCCTGTCCTCCCTTTGTACAGGAGGTTCATTGAATCACAGCTTTTCTGCCTGCCTGAGTTTCACCCACTCGTTATCAGGGATGAATCACATCTCCGTAGCATCTCCACTCCTCCCAGCCAGTCTCCAAACAGAAGAACCAGCCCACAGAGCAGCTCCTGATTCCAGTCATGTGAGCGATTCTCCCACCCCAGCGGATGTGGGCGACCACCCGTGGTGTGTGCCCAGCTCGGCACTGGCTGGGTGGGGACAGCTGGGCACTGGGCTGCACAGCACCAGGGATGCCAGAGTCCCAAGCAGTGGGAAGTCATCAACTTACAAGAGCTACCACAGTACCTGCTGAAAAGTCTCTTTCCTTCCCATGCTGTCTCTCCTTACTTGTGAAATGACCCTACTATTCCCCTTACCGCCAGGAACATGATTCTAAGTCAAAGTTTCTAACCCACTCTGTATTGGCACCACTCAGAAGATGTTGCAGTTTTCAATGTATTCACTTATACTGCAAATATGCTTTAACCCCATTCCTGAAAGGGACTTGGATTATCAACTGATAAATGGTTCAAAAATAGCTGGTCTATTTTTTTCTTCTTCCTTTTTTTTTTTTCCCTGAAACCTGTAAAAGCAGCTGACAACCTGGGGTTCAGATTGTCCCATATATCAAAAGAGAAATAGATGTTCTACTCATATAGAAATTACTGTCTATTGTGGTCCTGAAGTCCTGGAGCTGAGTTAAGCTTTTCCACCAAAGATAAAATAAATACATTCACACTAACAGCTTCTTTCGACAGTTTTTGTTATTTTTACTTTATGTACGTGGTTTTTTAAAAAGAGGTTTTATTGCCCAGAGCTTTCTTTCCAGAGCCCATTCTTCATTGTATCATATCAAATAAAGTAACAGAAAGAACACAGTGAGACAGGAGAGCAGAGTGGGAAAGAGCAAGTAGGGAAAAAAATGAGGCTCAGGAACGCAATGCCATGTTCAAATCATGCCAATACTCATGGTTGAACTTTCCCTGAGGAAAGAGGCAGGAGTGAGAGCAGCTGACAGACCAAAGCTTGGAAATAAATGATTACACCAACTAGCTTTGAGATTCTAAGCTCCACAGTATGAATATGTCATTTTGGAATATCATTTTGTTGGGCTTTTTATGAATTCAAGGATGATTCAGAAATCCTCCATGTTCAGGGTTCATCTTTCTTACCCAGAAAGCCATAGGGTATCCCCATGTTAAATATCTATAACTAGGTGACCTGCCTATCCCAGCTGAGATATTCACATCCTTGAAGTTAAAAACACTATTTCAAAGGACTGACCACTACAACTGTACAAGAACCTAGTTAGTATAAGCATCACCATATTATATAAGAGTATGTATTATTCAGATTGCACTCTTGGATACTGTGTGAAGACTCAAAATAAATCCCAACATCCTGATGTTAGTGAATTAAGGCACAAAAGTGGAGCAGGACGGCAGATCTAATCTGAAAAAAAAATTAATACCTTTGACAGAAAGGATAAAAATTGTGACAGGTGAGTAAAGGAACAATAAACGATCCAAAAAGAATAAAATAAATTGTATCTTATTTTTGACTAATTTATTGCTGGTTTGGGGTTCAGAGGAGCGGTAGAAGACAACTACTTGGGAAGGAAAACTATGGAAGCAAGTAATGCTAAGAGGATGAACACTCTTCACTACTACCCCTTTCATCATTTCCCAGAGCCACAGACCGATCAGGACAGCGAGGAATCTCTGATTTTTGAGTGCTGTCTCAGTGAGACTTGGCAGAGAGGTGGGATGTAGATTTACTACCACACCCATGACCTTTGGCCAAATCTTGAGCAAGTCCTGGGAGACACCTGGTTTGTACTGCTGCCTATTTCTCTCCTATCTGAGTCTCATTTTGACATGCAAGGCCATCTCTCTTACAAGACAACATTTCTGTGAATTTGTGACAAATGAGGTAACTCAACAGTAGTCTCAACAGCCCAATCCTGCTACAGGTTCACCACATCACAGAGCAGCTGATGAGACCATGTGTTCTGCCTACGTCTTTCCAGCACCTGAGTCAAGAATGGCTTCTTCTATTTTTGCTGCTTTCTTCTAGTACATTTTGTCTTAAGAATAAAAAACTTTAAACCAGCAGTCCATCTCACTAACTTTTTCTCCTCCATCCCTTTCCCAGTACCTAAGGGAATGGTCAAATAGTCATTAGTTCTAAATATAACAAAAGGCACCCAAGCAGAACTTCTACCCTTTAAAAACAAGAACAACAACAACAAAAATAAGTCAAAAACCAAAACCAGAACAAAACAAAATAAAACCACACACTTTCTAGAAAAAATAGAAGGAAGTTAAAAGGAAAACTAAACTACACAAATGGAAGTCAGTTCCTGCTTAGCATTCCCATTGCTTGTCTTCACCTGTTCCCCTCTTTCTCATCTATCCGGCACAAATAAAGATGTGCTAATATGAAAGAAGCCCTGAGTACCCACTGACATCTACAGTGGCATGTAACCCCCTGTAACAAGAACAGATCTGTAGAAGAGAGAGGCTGCTCAAAGGACTTGACATCCCATAAAAAACTGATATAGGTGCACTCCCAGTCATTCAAAACCAGAAACGATCTCTGAATTCACTACCAACAATGAAAAAGACACTTTAAACGCCTTTAATTCTCTAGGTTTTTCTATAGAAACACAAAACTCTGTTTCTTCCTCTAAGAAAGTGTTACACTATTATTAGTAACACCAAACAAACATAACATGGATTTCAGAGTTACCCATTTTAGCAGCGAAATTGCCAAGGTAATGAAGTAATATTTACGATACTATATAAACCTTCCCATTATTATAGTAATTCAGAGAAGACACTTTGATGCTAAACTACTTCAGCTTAGCAAATGCTCACACATCAGCTATTTTGTTGGGGTGGGGGTTGGAATCTGAGTGCAGCTTCTTCTTTGAGATATCTTTGCCTACACTTTGTTCCTAGATCAACGTTTCACTTCTATGTTTGCTGGATACATACTTCTTTTTCATTTCTCCATAGGTGCTTTCAAAAATATTCATGCATTAAAAAAAAATCACATTCTTTAATACATACAGTAATCAATTAAAGAGGAACTTTAATTAAGGTGTTTGTGTTGATGGGCATTTTGTAACTGGCAAAGCCAGCTATTGCAACCAGCATGCCTTTCCAAACATGCCATACCCTGCTTGTTTTGAGCCTCAGTATTCAAGTGGTATTGAAGATTCAGACTTCTAAGTCGACTTTAACATTCAGGAGAAAATGGCAGAAGTAAAAAAAATAATAAATTAATTTTCAAAAAATATACAGCAGAAGGAAGAAAGAAGCAGTTGGGTAAAACAAAATTTTCATGACCAATCCTTACATGGAAGTGTAACCACTTGGAAATCTCCCATCTCAAGGCTTGCCATCGCTGGTGTGGAATTTTTCTTATAAGAAGAAGTTAGGTTTTCTCCAAGCTTTTATGTTGTTTTACTTAAAGTTCAATAAAATACAAACCAAAACTGTTTATAGAGGGAGATCTGATTTTATGCCGTCTCAGTCTGCTCTATACATTTGTAACCAATCTACAGTATAGTACAAAGATCAGCCCAAATCTTAAAGATCAGCCCGGCTTACATAAAATTACCACTATACCACATTATAATGGAAATCATTATATAGGTATGCTAAAATTTCAAATAATAAATATTTGAAAGTAAGAGTATTCAAAAAGGAAACTTATCTATAAAATCACAATTCAGTGTTTTCTTTGCAAGCAAAATATCAGTCATTAATTGCACTTTCATTTCCACACATTACTTACTATTAGCAAAATTATTTTTTAAAAAAGCAGGAAAAATCCCCACCCTGTGCTACTCCCATGTAGGGGCATCACGAGAACAGGAGGAGGAAGATAGGCAGATGAAGGAATAGGTAGAGCTCATAGGCCAGTAACTACCCAACCCCTTTTCCTGTGTGAGCTCTGAGTTATGTGAAAGAATTGCAGTGTTGTCCAGGTGAGCACATTGCCATGTGACTGCTGTGATGTTGGGATAATGGTGCCAGTAACCTGGAATTAGAGGTTAAGGAAGCCAAGCAGGCTAACACATTTTTCTCGATCCCTTTGGTAGCAGAATGCAGGACACAATTTGCTTTCATTTGGATGGGTGTCCAGTGCACCTATAACTGACTGTTCCAGAGGTGGAAATACAGCCCTAACATCTGCCATGGACTGATCCAGACTTTACTGGAATAGGGTGTAGCTCTGAAATACATGGATGTCATTATTGTGTGGGGCAACACATCAAAACAAATTTTTGAGAAGAGGAAGACAATAGTCCAAATCTTTCTCAAAGCCAGTTTGGTCATAAAACAAAGTAAGGTCAATGGACTTGCACAAGACATTCAGTTTTTAGGAATAAAAAGGCAAGATGGAGGTTGTCAGATCCCAATGGGTGAAATTAACAAGATAACAGCAATATCTTCACCAACAAGCAAAAAGGCAACGCAAACTTTCTTAGGCACTGTGGGTTTTTGGAGATCGTGCTGAAGGGGCCCCACTGTATCATGAGCTACCATGAAATAAAAAGCAATATGCCCTATTCACTGATGGGTCATGTTATATTGTAGGAAAACATCAAAGGTAGAAAGCTGTTGTGTGGAGTACACATGACAAGTTGCAGAAACTGCTGAAGGACAAGGTGAATTGAGTCAGTTTGTAGAGCTGAAAGCCATCAAACTGGCTTTAGACATTGCTGAATGAGAAAAATGGCCAATACTTTATAATGATTCATGGACAGTGGCAAATGTCCTGTGAGGGTGGTTACAGCAATGGAAACAGAGCATCTGACAGCACACAGTTAAACCTGTCTGTGCTGCTGAATTATGGCAAAATACTGCTGCTGGTTGTAAAAGTACATCATGTAGATGCTTCTGTACCCAAGAGCTGGGCCACTGAAAAACATTAAAACAAATCAGCAGGTGGGTCAGGCTCTGTGATTGAAGTGGCTCTGTCTCTTGTTAGAATCTGAGCTGGCAACAGAAGGGATGGATTATTTAGAGCCCAACGGGCTCAGGACACCTCAGGCCATCAAGGAAGAGTTGCAACATATAGATGGGCCCACAGATGGGTTGGACTGAGCCACTGACACTATTGCACAGGCTATTCATCAGTGTGAAATGTGCTGCAATCAAGCAGGCCAAGCACTTAAAACCTCTCTGGCATGGATGAGGATGGCTGAAATATAAATATGGGGAGGTCTGGCAGAGTGACTATATCACACTTCCTCAAACCCTCTCAGACAAGCAGCACGTGCTTACAATGATGGAAGAAACCACCAGATGGCTGGAAACATATCCCTTGCCCCACACCACCATCAAGGACACTATCTTGGGCCTTAAAAAACTAGTTTTATGGTGACATGGCATCCCAGAAAGAATTGATTCAGACAAGGGTACTCAGTTCCAAAATAACCTCATGGACACCTGGTCCAAAGAGCATGGCATTGAGTGGGTAAATCACAACCCCCATCATGCACCAGTGTCTGGGAAAAATCAAATCATACAATGGACTTTAAAGACTACACTGAAAGAAATGGGTGGTGGGACCTTCAAATATCGTGGTACACATTAAGAAAAAGACACCTGGTTAGTTAACTCTAAGGAATCTGCTGGTTGAGTGGCCTTGCTGAGTCAAAACTTTAACATACTATGGAAGAGGATAAAGTCACTGTAGTGCACACAAAAAATATGCTGCAGAAGACAGTCTGGGTTACCAGACTAGACATGTGCTCCAGGCAATGGCAAGCACATTTGTGAAATCCTTTTCTCAAGGATGTGGGTGCACTTGGTAGGTAATGAGGAAGTGATCTGTGCCTCAGTGAGATTTGATTTCACGTAATAGCCAGTGATTTGAATTACATTATATTAACTGCTATTTAATACTGTATGTCCTCACTACAAGAGTTCCTATATGTTCATGTAAATGACGTGACAGGAATAATTGCCTGGATTAGTGAAGAATGAATTTTTGATGAATCTGGGGAGAGTGCAGCAATGATAGACGTGGACAAGCATAGAAATGATGGAACCAGAACTGGCTTCAGCATGTAGCAATCCAACACCACAATTTCCTGCCATGAAGGACTGCTATGATGGATATAGCTCAAAGTCATGGACTAAATTATCTCAGTGGATATTTTAGAGGAATGGACCGTAGACTAAGGGAATTATATCTGCATGTATATATCAAAAGACAGGAAAGAATGTGTTGGAAATATTGGGAACTGGCTATGATGAAAATGGTATAGAATTAGGGGTGGGTATTGTCATGGTTTCAGTGGTNCTTTAGACATTGCTGAATGAGAAAAATGGCCAATACTTTATAATGATTCATGGACAGTGGCAAATGTCCTGTGAGGGTGGTTACAGCAATGGAAACAGAGCATCTGACAGCACACAGTTAAACCTGTCTGTGCTGCTGAATTATGGCAAAATACTGCTGCTGGTTGTAAAAGTACATCATGTAGATGCTTCTGTACCCAAGAGCTGGGCCACTGAAAAACATTAAAACAAATCAGCAGGTGGGTCAGGCTCTGTGATTGAAGTGGCTCTGTCTCTTGTTAGAATCTGAGCTGGCAACAGAAGGGATGGATTATTTAGAGCCCAACGGGCTCAGGACACCTCAGGCCATCAAGGAAGAGTTGCAACATATAGATGGGCCCACAGATGGGTTGGACTGAGCCACTGACACTATTGCACAGGCTATTCATCAGTGTGAAATGTGCTGCAATCAAGCAGGCCAAGCACTTAAAACCTCTCTGGCATGGATGAGGATGGCTGAAATATAAATATGGGGAGGTCTGGCAGAGTGACTATATCACACTTCCTCAAACCCTCTCAGACAAGCAGCACGTGCTTACAATGATGGAAGAAACCACCAGATGGCTGGAAACATATCCCTTGCCCCACACCACCATCAAGGACACTATCTTGGGCCTTAAAAAACTAGTTTTATGGTGACATGGCATCCCAGAAAGAATTGATTCAGACAAGGGTACTCAGTTCCAAAATAACCTCATGGACACCTGGTCCAAAGAGCATGGCATTGAGTGGGTAAATCACAACCCCCATCATGCACCAGTGTCTGGGAAAAATCAAATCATACAATGGACTTTAAAGACTACACTGAAAGAAATGGGTGGTGGGACCTTCAAATATCGTGGTACACATTAAGAAAAAGACACCTGGTTAGTTAATTCTAAGGAATCTGCTGGTTGAGTGGCCTTGCTGAGTCAAAACTTTAACATACTATGGAAGAGGATAAAGTCACTGTAGTGCACACAAAAAATATGCTGCAGAAGACAGTCTGGGTTACCAGACTAGACATGTGCTCCAGGCAATGGCAAGCACATTTGTGAAATCCTTTTCTCAAGGATGTGGGTGCACTTGGTAGGTAATGAGGAAGTGATCTGTGCCTCAGTGAGATTTGATTTCACGTAATAGCCAGTGATTTGAATTACATTATATTAACTGCTATTTAATACTGTATGTCCTCACTACAAGAGTTCCTATATGTTCATGTAAATGACGTGACAGGAATAATTGCCTGGATTAGTGAAGAATGAATTTTTGATGAATCTGGGGAGAGTGCAGCAATGATAGACGTGGACAAGCATAGAAATGATGGAACCAGAACTGGCTTCAGCATGTAGCAATCCAACACCACAATTTCCTGCCATGAAGGACTGCTATGATGGATATAGCTCAAAGTCATGGACTAAATTATCTCAGTGGATATTTTAGAGGAATGGACCGTAGACTAAGGGAATTATATCTGCATGTATATATCAAAAGACAGGAAAGAATGTGTTGGAAATATTGGGAACTGGCTATGATGAAAATGGTATAGAATTAGGGGTGGGTATTGTCATGGTTTCAGCTGGAAGGGAGTT
>VZTT01037403.1:28481-67311 GCA_013400855.1 Buphagus erythrorhynchus | reverse complement strand
AAACTCCCAGGTTTCTGGGATCCTACAGAAATCCTCAGGGTGCTCAGCATTGCTTCCACAGGGTGACCAGAGCAAATGTGGCTCTGCACCACCACCAGGAAGGTCCCAAATTTTTTTAACTCTTGGTTGGTTTGATTTTAGCTGGGTTTGTTTGGTTGGTTTTTAAATTACAACATCTGAAGGTGTCTGCTCTTGTTTTCCACAGTATTTGAACTCTTAATGTGTCAGGTCTTCATGCTTTGATTTTTATACTTGTCCTATAAGCTAAAATAGAAGATAGTCACAAATAGTTTTGTGGGTTCTGGAACCCACAAAGTGAAAACAGTGTGAATGGTGCAGAAATCCTGCAGAGGCCCTTGTGATTTTAGTGAGTTTATATATTGGTAAAATGTGCAGTTTCCAGTAGTGACAGGTGCCATTTGTTTTCCCTTGGTATTTGCAACGTTTAATACAGTGTAAGGAAATATGTTTTGGCAATAATAGGTTTTTGAAGTTTAAATCTTTGCCATTTAGCAAATCCTCGTGGTGTAATGAACTTTAAGATGTTTATTTGTGGGTCTGTTGGCCACCTTGCTATAATTCAGAGCTCTTGTGGGCAGCAGCCCCACCTCCTGGGCTGTGACAGCTCTGCTCCTGTTGAGAACCTATTGCACTGAGCTTTCACTCAGGGATTAACTGATGACAGGATTTAGCTGAGAATTGTTCTCAAAACAATTTTCTGTGTGCATAATTCGAGGGGAAAAAAATGGTTTCTCTTAGCAAAGTTCTGTGGTTGTTGGTACATAAATGAAGTACTTAAAGCACATTCATAAATTTAAAAGAAATCAGTTGATTTATTTATCGCATACGTCTTTCTTTGCATTTGTTTTCTCTTAATTCTCATCTCTTCTTTCTTCACCACTTTGAAGAAATGGGAAACCTGGACCTATGTAACAGAATTGGAAATGAATTTCACCTTGTGGTGAAACAAATACAGCATTTCTGTACAGAATTCTCCAAACTTTTCACGCATAATTACTTAATGCTTATAACACTATTTAATACTTACTAGACTTTGCTATTAGCAAACTTGACATTTGATTTACTTCTAAAAAAATCTTGCTGTCAAGTCATAAATACTGAGAAGTATTACAAAGTAACTGTACATGTAGTTCCAAAAAATGTCACTTTACATCCTTCCCCTCCCCTTTTTCAGTAGAACCAGGATTTTCCTCTTTGTTTGTAAAGAGCCCAAGACACTGAAGCACTTTATAGGTATAATTCAAGGAACCTGTCCTGGTTCTTTACATTAGATAATCATGTTTGTAAAAATAAATGGGATTTTACTTTGGTGTTTCTCTTCAGGCACTCTGGCTCAGAACACTTGAAAGGTTTAATATAAGCATGTGCATGATTTGATGTTGTTGCTAAACAGTTCTAAGAAAAAAATTTGCTTTACTGCAGAGTCATGGAAATGGACAGAAGTCACCACAAGATGATGTTGGTGGTCTGGGAGGAGAATTCTGCCAGTGGTACTTTGAACTCCTGAACTCTCAACACCCTTTGGGAGTAAAATCTGAAGAGACATGGGGACCACAGCATTTTTGGGAGGATGCCAAACTGAAGTTCTGTTACAACACTTTGGAAAAAAACGTGGAACAATATGTGGGTGCAGACATGGTGAGCCTGCGCCTGCTGTCCTTGGTTAAAGAAGAATGTCTCCTCTTCAACCCAAATTTGCATTCCAGTGGCCTGAAATGTGCCATGTCCCCTCATGGATTGGTGCTGGTGGCAGTGGCTGGCACAGTGCACAGAGACAATACTTGTTTGGGACTCTTTGAGCAAATCTTCGGGCTCATCAGCTGCCCAATGAGGAATAACACCTGGAAAATAAAACTGGTGAACCTTAAAATAGTAGGACAGAACGCTCTGGAGCCTGGGATGCAAATTGAAAAACCTTGCATAAAGTATGAGTCAAACCAACTAAGAGAGTTCTACGATGGGAATGAACTGACTGTGTTTGAACCTCAGAAATTCTGAGCATTTTATCACGGCTGGGTGAGGGGCTGGGTTGTTGCTGCCATGCAGTTTCTCTTCTCTGAGTAAGATTTGCTGAGTGGCAAGCTGAGATACAGGGTATTAACACAGGTGATGCTTGTGGGCACTTTCCAAGAGTTAACAAATATTTCATGGGTATTCCTTCAGGTTTTGCACTGTCATTAGAGTGGAGTTTGGTTACATTTAAATACGGATTTTCAGCAGTGCGTAATGAGGGGTTCACAAACTGCAAATTCTCTTCAGGACACCAGTTGAAACTCTTACCTGAGGTGTAGCAGGAAGTCATTGCATCTGGCTTTTGAATTTGGGAGGGGTAAGTGTCTAAAGGACATCTGAGTTCCAAGAAAACCAATAGAAAACCCAAAACAAAACTCTGTGAATGGAGGTGGATGCACTGTGAATGTGCTGTGGGTGTTCTAAACGTGGTTTAATGGGACAGTGCAGGGAATTTGGCATTGTTGAAGTCTTTTTTTTAACTTCTTTGCATTAATTGCTTCCTGTCCTTTTACCTTATGGTTGCATTTTTGTCATGAATGCACACAAACTGTTCTGTCTGTGTCCCCAAGCAGACAAGCTTGAGATGGTTGCCCATTTCTAGCACTGACTACCTTGGACCAAGAACTTGATTTCAAAACTTGCAGCAACACTATATAAACCAAATGCTCTGGTAGTTATTTTGTATATAATTACAACACAGTCCTTAATATAATAGTTGTGATTTTTGTATGCTTTCTCAAAGTAAGTATTTTATTTACTCTGAGCTGCTTTATTACAGGTACTGAAAGTCCATTTGTTACCACTGGGTGGTTACAATGATAGGTCACGCTGAGAAAAGTATCCAATTACTACTTAATAACTGAAATTATTGCCAGTGTAAAACTTGATTTTTTTTTTTAAACTTTATTTATTTATAGGGGATTAGAGCTGAAATGAGGTGAAAACTTCTTTTTCTGCATCTTGTTTGGATTGTTTGGGAGGTTATTTTTATTTTCTGGCTTCACTATTTAAAGTTCTGAAAACATAAGCATTCCCCATAACTTAGCAGAACCAAAAGAACTGTTCCCAGGTTTGTCATGGTAAAGTTTGTCTGGGTGAGAGGAAACAAGAAGGTTCAGGTATGCACAGAACTGATTTTTATGAGGAGTCTGATTCTTGCTTTCTCCTTAAAGTAATTTCTTTTCTAAGCAAAAGTTGAGATACTGTGTTGGAATGTTCTGTCTCAATAAACAGCTGAGTTGTGGCTTCTAATTTTTCTTTGTTTAGAATAAATATCCTTACTGAGAGTTCCAAATTCAGTTTTCAAATCATTGACACAGGCAGAATTTTTTAAGAGTGGAAAAACACTGACTGTGTGGTGAATGTGAGAAGGTAATTTTAGCTTAACCTTGACTTAAAGGGAACGTTAGACTTGTTTAAATGGAGCTGAAATTGTTTCTGGACTTTGTTAATTGGAGCTGGACAAGTTTCAAAAAACTGAAATATTTGCAGAAGTGATTTCATCCCTCTTTTTAGATGCTGGTGTTCAGAGCTGAATTAATTAATTGTTGATTTACCCTTGGAAGCACTGGAATACATTTTACTTGTATTTAGGAGATTAAAAGAATTAGGTAAGATTTCCTCAAAACTGTGGCCATCCATTTCCCTCTGTTTCCTATGATGACAAATATTTTCATTAACAGTTTCTTATGTCTATCACTACCACTGAAGCTGCAATGCTAAATTTGTGCTTTCTAGATCTCTCTCTGGCCTTGCTGGAGTCTCAGCAGGCGACAGGGGTGGCCTCTGGGTGACATCTGGTGGCAGATTCATCACTTGCCTGGAGCTGCAGTGCTGAGGAGACTCTGCAGAACAGGCTGCTTTATCCCACTCCTTGCTGGCAACAAAATGCCCTGAAATTGCCAGGTTCCCCCTTGCCTTTATCTAAAGGAAAGATTGAAGGGAATCTCTCAGCAGAATGAAAAGTAAGAAACCTCATATCTTTCCAGTCTGAACTTAAATGACAAAAATAAAACATTTATTGGACTTGTTGCCAGTAGTAACTGCCCTTACAGAAACTCTTTAGAGACGTGGGTTAGAACAGAGCAGAGGTTTTTGTGAAAGTGGCATTTGTGCAGGGAGGCATGTGCTGGAAGGAGCAGGGGATGTAAAATTCCTGCACAGCCACCTCTTCTCTGCCCTCGGAGAGCATAAATTGCAAGGGAAATAGCATCATGTTGTACATGCTGCCATAAATCACTCATTTTATAACCAGTAAAAGCCTGAGCTTCTCTCTAGATGAGGTTTGGGTGCCTTGCCAGCATTTTCCCACATAAGATTATTGAAAGAAAATTATGATTTTTAATAACTTGACTGTGTAAGAAAACAGGCTCATCTTTGATATCTGAGCTTTCTTCCTCCTCAGCTGCTGAAGTCTGTTGTCCCAAATAGTGGACAGGAGCAGCTTTCAGGTAAGGAATGAGTGAATAAAGTGGGGATCTTCCACCAGGAGAAGTGGCAGCACCTCCTTTGCCAGAAGAAC
The DNA here is from genome assembly GCA_013400855.1 of Buphagus erythrorhynchus. Taxonomy (NCBI): domain Eukaryota; kingdom Metazoa; phylum Chordata; class Aves; order Passeriformes; family Sturnidae; genus Buphagus; species Buphagus erythrorhynchus. Next base: position 62,756 of record VZTT01037403.1, on the reverse strand, counting down.
TGTGGGATAGAGTAAAATGCAGGAGCCACATCCACACCTTGTTGGACACTTCCAGGACTGGCGAGTCCATCAGTTCCCTGGTGTTCCAATGCCTGTTCCAATGCCTGATCACCCTTGCAGTGAGGAAATTCTTCATAATATCTAATCTAAGCCTCCCCTGGCACAATTGAGACCACTTCCTCTCTTCCTGTTGGGTTCCCAGGGAAAAGAGAATGATCCCTGACCTCACTACACCATCCTTTAAGGTGGCTGTAGAGAGTGATAATGTCCCCCTGAGCCTTCTGGCTAAAAAAACCCAGATCCCTCCGCTGGCCCACATCAGACTTGTGCCCCAGACCCTTCCCCAGCTCTGTTCCCTTTGGACACACCTCAGCCCGTCAGTGTCTTTCTTCTGTTTCAGAAGCCTGTAGAAAATCACTGCGTGTGTCCTCTGAAGCACCCTGGATAACTCCAAGTGTGCTGTTTCAATACCATGTTATAATTCCAAAATACCAAACCAAATGTTTTGATTTTTCCTCTTGGCAAATTGTAGAACCTCCCAAGCACAAGGAAAAACATGTTCTTGGGTTCTGTCTTGACAAGCTCTCACAGCCCTTACTGAAAAGGCTATTTTAGATACCCCTGGTTGTCACTGGGTCGTTTGGGTTGTGTGGGTGAGTGTTGCACTGAGGTCTCTGCTGTGTCTGGCTCTTTTGTCCTAGGCTGAGCCCTTTACAGTGCCCTGAGTGCTTCTGCTGCAGGCAACATTTTAGTGCCAGCCAGGAGGCTGCTCTTGAGGAAAATGCTGTGTTTGCTGCCACACCCACAGTTGCTGTGATCAGATTCACGTTACAGTGTTCACCCTGGAGTTCCCTTGGGGCAAAATGGACCAGGGAGATCCTGCAGCCCTGTGGCCAGGGTACCCTGCTGTCTGTGAGGCACTCAGGCTACAGGACCACCCTGGAGCTGGCTGGCAGCAAACCCCCAACACATTTAGAGATGCTGTGCTGGCAGCATCTCAGCAACAGCTGTTTCATGCTCCTGTTGCACAGCACTGTTTGCTAATGTAAACACTGCTTAGGGGTGATGAAAATGGTAATATGGCCTCCTTAGGATGAAATTAAATTCGTTTTCATCCTAATGCCTTCTTAAAATATGTGTATATATATGCACATACATATTTTTAACAAGTCTTTCACTCACTTTCTAGCATTTCCCTTGCAGGATTTATATTTCAAATGGAGTAATTGTCAGCTCCTCTTTAACAGCAGTAAGCATAAGACATCATGTCAGTACTTGTTCATTTATTCCTTTTTCTCAGTTCATTAGTGTTATTTATTGCCTGGCTGGATTTTGAGTATTAATGAATTCTCCTCAAAGTTTGCATTTTTTATTGAAATAAATCGATCCCTTTAATATCTCTTCAGTAATTATGTGTTTAGATATATTTGCACAGTGCCCCAGCTCTAACAAGATTAGTGGCAGGAAAATCCCATTCTGCAGATTAGCATGATGTATTGAGTTGAACTTTAGGATTTTCCTCTGGTGCTTCATTATGAAGGTTTATTACAGAAAAACACTTTGTCTTCAATTACTTGCTGGCTGATGTGCATCTGAAAGGCTCAGATGAGCAGTCATTTTTTTTCTCTGAAATTAGAAACATCATCTTACGAGACACAAACTCTTTAAATGCCGCCATTGGAAATACATCTCATGACACTAAAAGGATCTCAGTATCTTCAGATTGCAATTTAATTTTCCATTTTGTCACATCTGTGGCATCCTGACGATGACCAAACCATGAGCTTCCAGCAATGTCTCCTGCATCTTCCAGGGGGTTGCCAGCCCCTTGCAGCTGCCCCTCTCTTGAAACATGGCTGGGCTGGGGTGCTGTGGGTTCCCCTGGCTGCCTGCAGACCCATTTCTACATTAAAACTTGTGTTGGTGACAGAAACTGATAAATATCTGAGTGCTACCACAGCACAGACGACTTTGCAGCTCCTGTAATAATCATAAAAGTCTCCTTCCAGCTGTCTCCAGCAGCTGCTTTCCCCAGGTATAACAGGCAAGCACTCTGCTGGAGGCAGGAGAACATCACACAATACTTGGAGCTCGGTGAGGGGTTAACAGCAAGGACAAAGGCTGTCAGAGAACAGAAGGGCAAATGCTTCCCCAGGTGAGCTGAATTTCAGTGCTGGTTGGTCTTTCATGTTATTGACCCAGACTGGGATTGTGTTATGGATCTTGCAGGTTTTGTAGGAGCCCAGGAGGGCTGGTTTGTCACTGGCAAGGCAGCTCCTGCTTCAGCCCAGCATGCCACCCCTTTAGAGCTGTCTGGGAAACATGAGCAGTGGCAGTGGTGACAATAAAACCACTAGATCATAAAATTAACACATTAAAAACATTCTAATTCAAACACTGTTAAAAGAGTTTTTGCATCAGGGAGAAAACCCCCCACAAGAAATTTTGCACTGTGAGTGCAAACACTGTTGTTGCTCTAAAGCATTTAGATATGGAACAGAGGGCTTGGATTCCAACCTAAAAAAGTTGGATGCTTCCAGGCTATAGCTGACAAACTTAGGCAGCAGGCTGACACTGCTAAGCATGATAGATAGCATTTTTTTAAACCCTGCCATAGAAAATATCTGGCTGTGGGCTTCATGGGGAGAAGCTGGTGTGTGGATGAGCCCTTCCAGTGGTCCTGTGACACAAGGAGACAGCTCTGCAGTCCTTTGGAAAAGACCACCCACCCTGTCCTCCAGGGGACCTGGGAAGAGGTAAAAATGTCTGCTTATCCTAAAATGTGTTTTCTGGGACTTGAGACTCTACATGTGGGAAGTTGCTGAGCAAAAGTGTCCTGCCTCTTGCTTGCATGATGTCAGCTGTGATTTCTCATATCCTGGAAGCCATAAGCATTCCATAAATGTTTAAGTTTAATTAGTAACTATGCCATGTTTCAATTGCATGGAGGTGATGCAGTTACCTGGGACAGTTCCTTGTGTCTAATTCACTTGGAGTGCCCTAAATCTGGACTTTTTATCAGAAGACACAAGTTCTACCTCCCTGTGTGCTTCCCCTGGCCTCCTGCATCCTGGGCAGGGCTGCAAGGATCACAGGCTTTGTATTTCCATATCTGCTCACAGTAACTAGAGCATTACAAATTAGGGAATGGGCTTATAATTAGCTTTACTTCTTTTATCTTTTAGTTTTCACCCTTTTCACTTTGAAATTCTGAGCTCCTCATTTCACTTACTGATTCCTTCTGCTCTCAGTGTCCCCAAAAGATAGTAACCACAGTCTGTATTGGAAAATCCCTAACATTTTCAGAGTGCAAAAGGAAAATGGTGCTACTAGAGGGTTATTCCCCTTCTCCCAGTCCCAGTGAAAAAAAGGTAAATCAAAACACCTTAAATGTCTATTTTTGACCTGGGAAATCCTGGATCTATTCTCTGTAGATATGCTTTTTGTTTTTAAACAGAAATAAAATTGAGCAAGAAAAGTATGGTTTAACATCCCAGGTCAAAAGTGAAAGGCTGCTGGACTGGAATTCTATTTGTAACTACTTTTTTTTGTGATGTAGTTTGGTCTCCTCAAGTAAACGTTATCTAATGAATTGTGTGCTCCTGAATGTTTTAATTTCAAATTCTTGCATTCTTTGAATGTGTATGTGGCCTGTGTGCTTTTCAATCTCTTTTCTGCCTTCCTATCTATCTCTCTTTCTTCCTCTTATAATTCCCCCTTCTTGGAGCATTTTGAGTAACTTAACATCAAATGGGCTTAAAGTTTGCTAAGTTGAATGGGCCAAGTTAGTGCTCTGAGAAGTGTTTTATGTAGACTGGATGTTGTGGTAAACCCTTTGCCAAACTCCCTTGATTTCACTGGCTCTAAAGAGCCAGTAAAGCTGTTTGACCTCTTGAGAGAATATCTTGTCAGTATTTTCTCAAATACTGAGTGCACACTAGAAAATATCCTCAAGGAACAATGCCAGGTTGAATATTGCAAGCTCGCTAGGGTCCTTCTTTCCTTCTTTTTTTTTTTTTTTTCTCTCTTTTTTTTCCATTTTAAATCCTGTTGTGTATCCCAAAACCTGAGGTGAGTAGAAGGGGAAGGAAGTTGTCTCTTGGAGCAGTGCTGGGGATTGCTGCCTTGCTTGTGGCAAATGTTGCACCTGTATGCATTGGTTCACCTATTTAAAGTACAGAGAGAAGTGTCCCTTTTCCTTCTCAACTGAAATTGATCAATTGAAAGTTCACATTGATCAAGTCACTTTCTTTCTTTAGTTTTGTGCCATCCCCAAAGAGTTACTCACAAAATTTTGTCTGGGGGCTGGTGATTCATCTCTGACAGCGCCATTAGCTCTGTATTTCCTTGAAGGAAGGATTTGGGATGGAAAAAGAAGCTCTGTTCCTGTTTCTGAGCCGTGGAAGAGATGTTTTTTGTTTGCACCCAGGACAGGTTGCTCTTTCAGTGTATTGGTCACTCTGAAAGTCCTGAAGGAAACAAAAGTGGCAGAATAATTGTGAGGGGACAATGACCCCCCTGAGGGCCAGGGGATGTCCCCTCTGCTCTGAGCCCTGGGGAAATGCAGGGGCCAGGGAGTTTGGTCTGTTGGTGACAGACAGACACATGAGGAGAACATGCAATCATATAAAAAACTCCAGCAAGCACTTGGGACTTTGATTTTTGAGAAATCAGGGAAAATAATATGTTCCAGCTCTTCCTTTGCTGTGGCGTTTTTCATACTTTTGAATTGACACACGAGCCAAGGTTTGGAATCCATAATGTGTGGGAGGAGCATGACAGGGTTTTTTTTAATTCTTGGTTTTTTTTTTTTTTTTACATTTTTGAAGCTTTGTTTTGTATCAGGACATTGTACTGTCTGCAGAGACACAACTCAGACCTGGCAAAGTCATGCTGATGCCTTTGGCTGGTGTTAGCTCCAGCTGAAGGATGGGAAGGGGATGAACTGTTTGCTGAGGAAACAGACTTTTCAGGCAAAGTCCTGTAGGAAGAGCCATGAGTTAGGAACGCTGAGCTAAAATGTTTTATTCTGTTTTTATTGGCAAAGTCCAAGCAGAGAGAGGTGATAGCTTCCAGCAGTGTTGGTATGTAGGAGCAGAGGAGAAATAGTCAGTGTTCTTCTCCTCCACCTCCAAGGAAAAATGGGATCAAAGGGAGCACACTGCCTGTTTTGCTGTGCTCCAGCCTCTGTTCATGGGTGTGTGGATGAAAATAAAAAGGTTTTAATTTGTTGTTGAACTGTAGATACAAACTTGCAACACTGTACTGTTAAGATGATAAGTGCGTGGCTTTTGTTGTGAGGAAAGCTTTTATCAAAACCTCACGTCTGAGAAATGGAAAATCAAACTGCAATCCAATGCAGGCAACTCTATAATGTAGCTATAACTCATTATGAAAAATACAGAATAAATCAATAGGGTCATCAGCTGATACTAAACCATGTCTCAGAATTGAGCAGGTTTCTGTGTTGTGTTTGCCTGGTAATACAGATGACTGAATTCTGGTGTGATCAAGAACCTTGCTGTAAATTTACACTGCAAATTGCTGTACAGCACAGACCCTCCCCAAGTCTGTTTCCTTTGTCAGGAGGTGTTGGTGGCAACAAAGGATTAAAAAAATTAAAAATAAATTAGCCATTTGCTAGGCTTCTTTCTGCTCCTTCGCATTATTTTCAATGACATCAGTGGCACTGAATGTGGCTCCTGGGGACACAGTAATGGCAATACAGAAGCAAAAGCAGCTGCACAGGGAGTTGGTGCTGAGGAGTTGAGGCAATTAGGAAAAGGTGGTGCTAGAGCTGGGTTGAGTCAGATGTGAAAAAGTGGCACCCTCACATCACCCTGAAATGTGATGGTATCAGTGATCATAGGCAGAAGAGATGGTTTTCCCAAACTAGGCACCTTCCAAGAGATGGGAAAATATTCAGAGGTAAAAATCAGAATTCCAGCCAGCATTCAGCTGCATAGCTATTCAGAGCTGAACTTCACAACAGCTGCACTTACAATGCTGTTTTGCAGATCTAACACTTGCAAGATGTGGAAAATAAAATTCAGGATGAATTTTAAGAACGTAACAGGAATAACCAGCGTGGCAGATGTAGATTTAGGGTATTCTGCACTTTCTGAAGGATTTGTTTTTAATGTGAAGCATGTACCTTCACACTCTGTAACATGTGCTCTGATTCCCTGACAGATTCGTTCTGCACAGTCCCGCTGGAATATTGGCACTCACACCATCTATAAACAGACAGTCAAGGTTTGTGTCTGTCAGGACTGGACTTCATTTTATTTACTGCATAGTCTTTGGGGGTGGGAAGAAAAGGAATTAATCAAAAGAAGCATGCAATTCTCCCTTCCTCCTTCTCTTTATTTATTTATTTTCGGAACTTGAAAGCTCTCAGAACTCCTCATTATTCCCAGGGTTCATTTTTTATTCTTTTTTCCCAGTAGGAAAGCAGCTGATCTCAGCAGGTGAGGGGCAGGGTGATGAGCTGTTGGAGACAGAAGGCATTTCCAGAGATCATCACAGAGATAAGGGGTGCTCTGGTGATGGGGTGAAGGGGACAGGCTGCAGAGGATCTGGGGGGAAGGGGGAGGAGGGTGGAGGTAAAGGGTGCAGAACAGGAATAGGCACAGGGAATGGGCTTCCAGGGGTCACAGTGGGGAAACTCACCTTCCTCCGTGGAATGTGTTGTCCCTGAGTGCTGTGCAGAGTATTTGTGGGATTGCCTCCCATTGGGAAGATTTAATGCCAGTGCAAACCCCCGTGTGTGGGATGTACTAGTGGTGTTTCCATGTGGATACTCTATGTGCTCCAGCCTGTCAGTAAGGAAAAACCCTACAAGCAGGAAGCCCTTAGTATTAAGTGGTAGTGTTGGAAATGATACCGAGTTGGGAATGTTTTTTATTTAACTTTAGTCAGGGATTTTGTTCGCCTTTGTCCCGGGGAAAAGGGCATTTTAAGTTTCTTTTCAAAGGACTGAGAGGCCTGATGAGCTGAATGTCTCAACAGACTGGGAGTAGCACAGAAGATACACAAGGGAGAACAACCATCAAGGACCATCAGCTCCAAACAACACCCCTGGCATGGTCCGAGACACCTGGTCCGGAAAAACCTGGTAAGAGAACCAAGGAATGAGAACATAATTAACATCAAAGGCGAAGAGATCTATAACCAGTAGGAAACCAAATACTAAGAACTGTGTAACTTGGGGCCAATGAACATTGGGCAATGAATTTCTATGGGTTTTGACTATGCGAAAGATCTAGTACAATTGATGTGTGATAGAATGATTTCCTCTGCACATGCCGGGCCATGTGTAGATGAAATTATTTCTGTTGCACATCCTGGCCAGAACAGCATCCTGGCCAGCATAAAGTAATGCTTTGATTCTTCAACACTAAAAATGTTGTTGGAGAGCTTTTGTTTTTCCTGCAGTTACGGAGACAGCAGGCAGATAGCTCAAAATTACACGTATTACAGATAACTGAGGAACTCCTTCAGTGCCAGTGCACTGCCACGCAAAGTTCACGACCACCAGCACAGAACAATGACAGACATTCACTTCGAGGACAGGAAAAGTAACAGCCCGCAGGACTCTTGTGACAGTCATTTCTTTTACAGGGAGGAGTCTCTAGAGGAGAGTCTTCTGGTTCAATTGAAGCAAAACAAACAGGATTCGGTGCACAAAACAGACCTTCAGTGGCAGCGTTAAAGCTGGGATAAGAAACTTCAGTGGGAATGAGAGAGCGAGGGGCGGCTCGGAGAGAGCGGGACGGGGAAGGGAGCAGTCCCGTCCGCTCGGGGTGATGCTCACCCGGGGTTTAGCGCCCCGAGCCATAAAACCTGAGCCATGAAGGCGGTCAGAGCTGCGGGCCCGGGGCGGGGAGGGCTCGGGAGGGCGGCAGAGCCCCCGGCCCCGCTCCGCTCCATCCGCACTGCGCGCAGCGGCCGCGCTGCGGAGCTCTTGCCCCGCGGTGGCGGCGCGGCCGCCGCGCTCACCTCGGGAAAAAGGCAGGAAAGGCAGGAAGGAGAGCCACGGCAGCAGGGGACGAGCACCACAGACAAATCGCACGGGATCCATCGTGGATACCGTGCTCTGCTCGGCCCGCACGGGACGGATCCCGGCGCAGCATCCCGTGCGCGCTGCGGGCATCTTCCGTGCGGGTGCCAGCCCCTGGCCCGGGAAGGTGGCACCTGGCGCTCTGTGCTCTGTCCCCGTGGCTCTGTGTGCCCTGTCCCCGTGGCTGTGCCCTGTCCTTATGGCTCTGTGTGCCCTGTCCCCGTGGCTCTGCCCTGTCCTTATGGCTCTGTGTGTGCCCTGTCCTTATGGCTCTGTGTGCCCTGTTCCCGTGGCTCTGTGTCCTGTCCCCGTGGCTCTGTAGCTGCTCCAGGCTGGTTTAGCACCTCGGAGCCTGCGGGAGCCTCACGCAAAGCAGGGAGCCACTGCAAGGACTGGGTGGCTGCAGCAGTCACATTTACTGACTAAAACCCACAGTTGTGGCCTGGAGTCTGGGGGCAAGATCCTGGATGGGATTTCCCTGGGGTACATCCATCCTTCCTTGAGCAACAGGTGTCGGTCACGCAGAGGAGGCGGCAGGAAAGCTGATGGTGACGCTGGTGGCACGCTGTGATGAAAGCCAAGAGAGGAGCAGTGATGCTGAGGTGACTGGGAAGGGCTTGGCATCGCCAGTAAAGCCATGTGAAGAAATTCCCAACACCAGTGCCTGCTTCCCCTCCCGAGGGACGCTCTGGGCAAGACCCAGACCCAATCCAGCTCGTGGCTCTAGTTGAAGAGCAGCAGTACCAATATGGGTCATTTCACTCTCACTGAATGAAACCCTGGCTCTACAAAGCTTCATTCTTTTGCAGTGCTCGCTCCGTGCAAGGGTGTTTGCAGCTCAGTAAGTCTTGCTCAGGTCTGCAATAACTTGTGATGCAGGGAGGGCATCCTAAACTTCATTTGAAAAATTTAAACAAAACCTGAAGCACCCAGCTTCACCCCCCCAGCAGTTCATTTCAGGGGGTAGCTGTTAAAAATGTGTACTTTGCTTCTCATTCTCAATGACCTGCATTTAGCTGTCAGCCCCTGCCTGGGGTTATTCCTGTCCCTGCTAGGCCCAGTCACCCTTCCTGGAGCAGTAGAACTGAGGGCTGTTTGCATTAGGGATGTGTTGCCGGCCAAAACCTCGGGCTCAAGTTTGTTTCCTTTGTGAAGAAACAATGTCTGTGCTGTTGGCGATCCCCATCCCACTGAAAAACCCTCTTCCTACTCCTGCTGTGACGATGACAGGCTCCAACCTGGGACAAATCCATGGGAACAGTGGTTTGGAGGGCAGTGGCTCAATACTTTCACACTGGAAAAGCAGCATTTGCTGGAGAGAGTGAGGAGATCTTACCTTGGCTCTGGCCCACAGGCTTTCTTCAAAATATCCCTTTCACATGGAAATTCCTGCCAAGTGAAGATTGCTGGCTCTGGCTGGCATGTCAGCCACGGCAAGAGACACAAAGGTTCTGTATCAGTGGAAATAGGTGACAAAAAGGAAGGGGAAGGGGCTTGTTTTGTGCTGGATACTGTAATCAGCCAGCAGCGTGCAGGGAGTCTTTGTGGCAGTGCTGGGAGAAGGGGGAGTGGGTATAGGAAAAGAGAGCTAGATTTATTAACATTAATTCCAAATAATCAGTTTTCTGCTGAAGGCAGCACCACTGGTCTCAAATTTCTCTGCCTCAGAGTCACTTCTTGAGTCCCTTGCCTGCTCCATGGCCCGGAAAGCACACCTGCATTAACTCTGCTGCACGTAATTTATTGAGCCACTTTTACCACAATGCTTTTTTTGTTCCCCATCACCAGCAAAACAAGAGTAACTCCTAGCATGGCCATCCTACACGTTGGTTTTTAGTCAGCATTGCACTGTGCAAACAAGGCAGGTGCTGCTCTGTGGTACAGTCCCTGTCTGCATTGTGACTGTCTTTGGAGATTGGCCTGTGGCAAATTCCCAGGTTTTTCTAGGAAATCAAATCAAACTTTTGTGAAAGAAAGCTAAAGACAGAAAGGCACCAGTTGGTCTCACCTTTCTTACCCCAAACCAGACAATCAGGCACTGAGTACCAAAAGCATTTTGCAAATTCCCACCTGAGGAGTCTGGTGTCTGCAACACCTCACAGGAACCTTGAAATTTCCTTGGAAAAGGCAAGTTATGTCTCAAGGGAAGGAATCCACTCCATGGTGGACTCTCACAGTGCAGCTGATAGTGCAGAACCATTGCACCATGAGCAAGGCTGAAACTTGGAGTGATTCACCCCTTCTGAACCTGCTCAGAGATCCTGGGCATCTGGTATCACCAGCTGAACTTCTTTTTTTCTGTGGATCTCTGTATTTTGTTGCACAGCCATTTCCATCAGGTTATCAGGCTGGAGCTGTTGCAGCACAGTTTTCTCATCATCTTGCTTGAAAGGTCTTTTGAGAGCTTTTCTTTTCTTAGAAACTTTCCAATGGTTGCTTTAAAGTTTATTCATGCATTAGTGAAGGTGATAAAGAAGTGCAAGGCGCTGCACCTGAGCTTTGGAAATTGCAGACATGAGGACCTCAGAGCCCCTTGCAGTGCCTAAAGAGGGCTTATATGAAAAAGGGAGATTGACTTTTGCATGGGCAGACAGTGATAGGACAAGGGGAAATGGTTTTAATTTTTTTTTTATATTAAAAGAAATTCTTCCCCATGAGGGTGCACAGGCCCTGGCACAGAGAAACTGTAGCTGTCCCTGGGTCCCTGGCAGTGTCCAAGGCCAGGCTGGACAGGGCTTGGAGCAGCCTGGGATAGTGGAAGGTGTCCCTGCCCATAGCAGGGGGTGAAATTGGGTGAAATTTAAGGTTCAGCAAACTATTCCATGATTCCATGAAGTTATTACAATGTGATTTTGTGTGCACATTGACTTCAAATGAAATTATTTATTCTCTTCTTGAAATTTCTATAATAATTTTTTTTTCTAAGTCATCCTGAACAGAAAGAAGAAGACTTATTTTGAAACTTTGCTATTTATTGTGTAATTTGCCTTTCTTCTTTCTGGAATACAAAGTGAATTTTATTCACATCTCACTTCAATTCTGTGGATATCTGGAAATTCATGGGGAATGAAACCAGAGCTATTGAATTTCAGTGCATTTTAAATATCTGTCAGCATCAGCTTCTGCTCTTTCCTACAGGCTTACATGGTGCTGTGTCTCCATGGACAGCTTGCAACAAGAGAACTCACCACACCTGAAACCTTCTTGATAAGGAAAGAGAAATGTTAATGGGCTTGGTTCTTTTCCTCTTTTCTGCTTATTCCCTGCTTTTTGGAGCTCTCTGCTGTCCTCATTTTTAGGCAAACATGCCTTACCCTATTTCTGTCACTCACATTTCTTTCCCTCTGTGCTGTTCACCTCCTTGTGAAGCCTTAAATATCTCTTTTGCTGCATCTCACTGTTCATTAGGATATTTAGGCATCTTCCAGCTGCTCCATCTGGGGTTTTTAATTGGAACAAAGATGCCTGAGGGTGAAAAGAGGAAAAGAGAAGATGAGGGAGCGAGTAAGGTGTGGCTAGGGCAGAATACAGATTTTTCACAGCTGGGTGAGGAAGAAGCTTCCCTGCAAGCAGGCAAGAGGAGGGGAAAGAGAAAGGAGGGAGCCAGGTGAGAGACAGGTGAAGGGAGTTTAAGAAACCCCGATTAGTTAATGTTTGCAAAGTGCTGCTGAGGTGGCAAAGTCATCTGCATATGCTAATCTACTAATCGGTGTTTTGTGGGGTGTCCTGGTTCATTACTCATGGGTGATTAATCACAGCTGACTTGTCAATAGCAAAGGCTGATGGGATTCTAATATAAAAATTAGGCAGCAAGGAAGGTTAGGTTTTTTCTCTTTTCTGGAGCAGAAGGGGATTTTACTTTGAGGATTGTTTAGAAGATTCCCTGTTAGAGTGGAGTGAGCCTTTCCCCCAGCAGAAGGATCCCCTGGGTGACCTTGGCGTGCCCCCTGCCCTGGAGCAGAGAAGGTTGGTGGAAGTTCCTCTATCATTTCTGTAACGTTATAGAGCAATATCAGATGGAATAACAAAGAGAAATAGCATTGCAGGAACCTCAAACAGCCCTGTCCTGTGGCACATGTCTCGCTTCAGGTGGTACAAAAATCTCATCCGACATGATTTGTGTGAATTGAATACAGAGATGGGGGGAAAGCAGCAGGTGATGAGAACATTTTTATGATGGCCACCCCACTGTCTGTGTGAGCTGCTCTTTCAGGTGTCCAGCTGGGTCTGGTATCTAGAACTGACATGATAATAGCAGTGATGGCCAGGGAGAGAGAGATTATTGCTAGAAGGAGCCTGTTTGGTTGTTTTTAGAACTGGAGTTTGTGGTGAGGTGTTGGAGCAGAAAATAAAAGCTGGTGATAGTGTTGGATGGAGGGATGGAGTTCTTCCTTGCTGGCTTGGTCTTCATGGTCATGGTGAAAGTTCTCTAGAAGAGACCTGACAATCAACAGCTGTAGCAGCTTTTGCTCTCCCTGTGTCTGTGGGAGGCTCGTGGGCCTGAGCTAAGGTATTCTGAAATTAGTGTTGGTGACTGTGAGACATTTTTTTGGTTATCTGCCCTTTTTTGGAAATCAATGTAGCCTCTGTTTGTGTTAGTGCTTTAACACAGGTGGTGACCCTTCTGAAAACCTCAGTGCCTCATGTCTGCTCTCTGGTGTCTTCAAAAAGTCCTGGTGCTCTCTTCTCTCTGCTGCTCCCCTACCTTGGTTTATCTACTCTCTGTGTAACTGTAATTACGAGTGGTATTGCTCAAGAGCAAATCAATCTCCTTTTTAAACACAGGCAGGACAGAGAATCACTTCTTGTTTTCAAAGAGAAATCAGACTTGAAACTTGCATGCTAACAGGGCAGTTAGGAACCATGCTGACTTTTACCTGCTACTTTAGTGTTTAAAGCACAGGAATGATGTGCAACTTCATCAGTACTTCAGTGGCAACGAGGGGAGAAAAAACCCCAACCTTTGCTCCTGTCTGTGACTTTCTGTTCAGGCTTTCTTCATGCCTGTCATGCCAGCAGCACTGCTTCCTTGTCTGATTCCAAGGAGCTGTGAAAGGAGAGATATGTGTTTGGGATATCCTGGTGATTGAGGTTCTCCTCCTTCCCACGAAGAAAACTTGGTTCTCTGGGGGAAAATCCTAAATTATTTTGACATATCCTAATATGTCAAAGCAAAGCAGTGAACTGTGGATGACACAGTTTTCAGAAGGGATGTGGCAGAGCTGTTTTTCTTTTGTGGTGTGTAAAGGTGAAGGAGAGATGTAATTTTCAGGGAGTGGAGAGAGAATGAATATTCCTCTAGAAATAACAGGACTCTTGAGTGATGACCAGAACAAGGATATTGGGAGCCTCCTTGCTAGGGAACAGCCATCAGGTCTCTGTGTCCACTGGCAAAGAAGGGCATGTGAGGAGTCCCAAAAGCCTGAGGTATCCTGTTGTGGCAGAAAGGCTTTCCCCTCAGCAAATAAAGAGCATCTGCAGAGAAACACTCACTGGTGTCCTGCTAATCTGCTCAGTTGGGCCCTGCAGAGGGGAATCCTGAGCTGAGAGTCTGGCAAATAAACATCAGCTCAGAGATCTTCATTTTATTTGGCTGTGAGATAAATCTGGGAAGCGCCAAGTGTGTTTATCTGGTGCAGTGGGAAAAGTTCATGGGTGCCTTTGTCCCCTTGAAGTGCTGATGTAAAATGCAACATAGAATACTCTGCTGTTATACAGTGACACCAGGCTCTGTGGGGTTAGCAGTAGTGTTTTGAGCTTTATTTTTGCAAGGAACAAAATAATAATACAAGACTCCTGTTCTAGCTACTATTGATGGGAAGGACACAGAGTTAGCTCTTCTTTCTATGGCTGATTTCCAAGCCTGAGAGAGTGATTTTCAATTACTGTGCCTTCTCCTGTTATTGTCTTTGAAAGCCACTATTTCCTTTTCCCTCCATACCAAAGACAATGTAGGACAAGGAGAAAACCAGGGATGCTGGGCTGGTGGGAAGCAGGGAGCATTTGGGCACTGATGCCTAAACATGAGCATTAAGGTGAGTTGGGGTGCAGGAGCTTAACCTGAGCAATCTATCAGAGAAACCTTTGGGATGGGCTGGCTGCTGGAAAAATGAGTTTCTGCAGGTAGACTGTGTAGTGGCATCTCTGGTGTCCCACAAGTTGCCTGCCCTACATAGTCTGACCTATATAGTAAAAGCTGAACCAGGTTTTACACAGAACACATTTCTCCCTGGCAAGTGGGAAAAACAGATTCTTCACCAATTTCTGTTTGGAAAACCTGATTTTTTTGTGTTCTGTTTGTGCCAGTTGCTTCTGTGACTTCCTGGAGCTGAAATTTACCTGGTTCCTGACCTTCAGCAGATCCTTTAGGACTTTCCTAGTAGAGGCTGAACTGAGATATTTTAATATCATATGTTTAAATATGTGCTGAAAAATGTGCAGCTTATTCTCACTGACCATCCCCCTGTCCTTTCTCCCACTCTTTTATGTGGAAGCAAAATACTGCTAAAATAGCAAAACCTGTAGGATTTGACTTGGAAGGTGGTTTGGATGCTGTGCTTGGGAGTAACACCTTTAGACTTGGGTCTTTCCTGCCATCTTATAGAAAATTACTCTTACCTCAAAATATATATTTATTAATAGAAATACTCATCCTGATTAATTTCTAAGATGGAAATAAATGTCATCTGAGTTTCTCCACATCAAAGTATTAATACAGGCATTTTTAAGTATTGCTTTACATATTCATGCTCTTTTAGGGGAAATAGTATTTTAATTGAGTTTGGGTTTGAGGTTTTTTTCTTTTGGGGAGGACTTCTTTACAGGAATGCTTCAGAATTTCTTTACTTTTAAATTTTTTAGTGTTTATATGTTTTTATAATGTTAATAAAAATGGTAGGAGGAATTAATTAAAGCAGAAGAGGCAAATCTATAGACTTCTTGAAGGTTTCCCCACTGTCTTAATAGGGACCAGGATTTAATCTCAAGTAAGTGTTGTGGCTTTTGTCCTATCCTCACAGATTCTTCTCTGTGTTTTAAAGCAGTAATTGAATCTCCTCTTATATCTGTATATTCTTCCTTTCTCCTTGTCAAATATCACTGAGGGAGGAAGGGAGCAGAATTATTTTGGAGTAGAATTTTAGAACTTAAAAAATTTCATGGACATCAGTAATTACTTTTTTTTTGTTTCTCTCCAGTATTTCACAGGGAAATATCCCTGGAATGCATTTTTCTCTGGGAAAAAAAAAATTAGACCAAAATCAAGCTTCTTTTGTAGCATCTGTAAGGGATCCAAGGAGCTGATGATTGTCTGTCTGTACTGCCAACAATCTTGGTCAGCCCAGACCTGCAGTTTCAATTATTTCAGGTTATTTGCATGGTCTGCCTTATAACTCATTCTATTTCAATTACACAGACAGCAAAAAATTAATGTCTTTCAGCACAATTGGGCTGGTGCAGAATAAATAAAATAATACCAGAAATTGCTGCCTGTTAAACTTGGATTACTTGGATGAATTATTTTTTTTTCTTCCCAGTGAGTTTCATGTTCTTATTCTGTGTTTGACATTAGTAGGGTCTGAAATTGGCCTCCATTGGGGTTTTAAAGGAGGATGCAGCCTCAGGACTCTTTTAAAAATTTGTTGCAGGATTAGGTCTGTTCGATTTTTGCAGTAGGAACTCTTCATTTTTTAAAAATTTGATATACAGAGATGGATTTCTGGGACCAACAAATAAAGCTAAGAGAAAAATGTCTAGGCAAACTTCAGCAACTTGGAACATATTTTAACAGCCCCTGGATATGAGTGTTCGGCTGCTTATCAGTAATTTTGAAGGACTTAGGACCCATAATTTCTTTAACTCTTTGCTTCTCTATTTAATTCTTTCCTAAACCACTCCTGGTGTGCCATCTTGTATGTTTGGCTATTTTTAAATTCTGGCTGTATTGCATGGACAGCTCCTGTGTAAGTTGCTGTCTGTCCTAATCTTCAGACACAATCAGTGTAGTAGGGCACAAAAGAAAATGCTGCCTCATCTTTAATTTCACCACGATAAAGCTTTTTGACCTTCCTAGTATTTAACTTCTGTCTTTTCCCTCAGATTTCCTCAGTATGAAAGCTATTTTTTTCTGGGAGAGAATAAGGAGGGAGGGGAATCTTGGAATTAAGACCAACCCCCCATCTAAACTTGTATACCAAATGCTAAGGCAAAAATGAATTAATTGCTTTTAGACAAAATTGGTCTTTGGCTGAAAACATGTTTATCATACAGTGCTTAAGTCCAGAGCATCATTTATTGATGGGATGTGATGAAAGACAAGGTTAGTCAGAGCAGACTTGATTGTGAAATTGCAATTTTATTAATGGATGCAGAACCTTATTATTGTTTTCCACAATATGAAAAAGAGGCAGGGTATCTGTGGCTGTGACTGATGGATAGCTCACTAAGCTTTCATATGATTTGCTTAATTTCAGTAGAATTTGTACAGTAAAATTCAGTGTTTGCAGGTATGTGAGCCTCTTAGCTTTGTACTTGGAGAACAATAATAGATTTATTGGCAATTCCTCTTTGGGAAAGGCAAAAAAAAAAATGTATCAAGAATTGCATAAAAATGCCAGTAACTTGAAAAAGCATAGGCATTTTCTGATTTTTGAGCTACAAAGTAACATCATCTCTAAAGCCTTAAGTCCCAAAGCATAATATTAAAAAAAGGGGATTTGCCTAATGGGAATCAAAAAAAAAAAAAAAAGATAAAATCCTGCTCTGCCATGCATTGGACCAGAAGCAAATGCTGAAGAGGGAGCTCATCATTATTCTCTTTTCTAAAAGATGAGAAAATTGAGGGACAGCAGCCTTGATGTTATTGAGAACAAGATTGAAGTGAAAGACAAGGTTGGTTGTTCTTGCTTCAGAAGGGTCTGAAAGCTAAATTGCAAAATCAATTTACTGTGGTTACTGTAACAATTAAACTGACGTGATGAAAAGATGGAGGAGGAGGAGGATGGATCAGAGAATCCACCCCCACAAAATATCTGTGTGTGCAGGTGGCAAGTGTTGGAGCTGCCAAGGGTAGAGCTGCCACGATTGCCTTTCCTCTAATGTGACAGGCAGCCATCTCCTCCCCTTTTCCACCTCCTCCCAAGGTCTGAGCTGCTTTCCCTGCTCAGATTTCCCTCCTGTGGGGCTTTTAACCCCCTAGTTCTGATTTTTGGGTGTCACTCCCATAGGCAGCCATCTCTTTTCTCCATCTCCTGTGATGGTCCATGCTGGTTTATCTGCTCAGCTTCCCCTCCTCTGGCAACATTTGGGGTTTTAACTCCCAATCCTGTTTTTTGGGTGTCCCTCAAACAGGTGTCTGTCTCCTCCCATTTTCCATCTCCTCCTGAGGTCTCTTCTGCTTTCCCTGCTCAGATATCCCTCTTAGGGGTTTTCACCCCCAGTCCTGTTGTTTTGGGTGTCCCTGAGACCCGAGCATCCTCCCAGTCTCAGGCTGCCATCCTGCTGGTGTCTGTCGTGCCCTGGCGGAGCGCTGCCGTTGTCTGCTCTGCTGTTTATATTAATTGAACATGCTGTATTCTGCATACACCACTGATTACCCTCATTTATTTCTGCTCCTAAAGACCTGAGGATTTCTGTTGCTTCGCCCTCGCTGCATTGTTTTACTCATTTGGCTCCAATTAGCCTGGGCTAATGAAAATACATTATAGCGAACCTCTCGTTACCCCGACGCAGTTTCTAATGACATAATTTGGGAGTTTTGAGCCTTCTCAAGTAGAGACATTAGGAATTGCATTACAGTTTCTTCGTTGGAGTGGAGAAATATTAATTGCAGGCATCTAGGCTCCTTCCTTTAAAGAAGGCTGGTGATTTTTACTTAACTAATAAATGTTGACATAATCAGGGAGCTATCAGCACCATATGTTGGCCTTTTGTGAGATGCAGATCTTATCCCTGCCCGGCTGCGTAAGGAAATGCTTCAGTGTTAGCACCGTGTCTTGGTGTATTTTTAAAGCATCACTCAGCACAGGCAGATTGCTGGGAGAGAAGGGATGAAACCTATCTTTAAAAAGCAGGTGGGCCATTTCCCCAGCCATCCAGGTGAGGTTATCTTTAATGATAAACAGATGCCAAAAGCCGTGTGTGCTACCGCGCTTATCTCGCGTGGTATTTGCAAAGCCCCTCTTTGTTAGCAGAGCTTTGCCCTGGGGACTGTAAGGGAGAGGGTGGAAGGGAGCCAGATCGAGCAGTCAGCCTTCTGTTCACGTGGGGTGTGCTCATCTCATCTCCTCTCCCTCCCTTCTCCTTTCGGGAATGTCGTGTGCAAACTTCGGGCCCTGAGGATGCTGCTGCAATTAATGAGATTTGAGGGTCGAACCTGAAGGAGAGGTGTGCTCCTGCCCTTCATGGAGGGATTGATGCTGCTCTCCTGCCTCACCTCTGAATTAATTCAGGGGAAAAAAAAGTATCAAGATGGAAAAAAATAAGAAATAAATTCAGGGATGTGATGCATACTGCCAAAAGGCAACAGTAGTACTTCCTTGTGTCTAGTCCAAGCTGGGTTTTGACAGAGCACACTTCAGCCCTGAAAGCTCTGCACATCCTCCCTCCTGTTTCTTCCTTACCTGTTGGCTGTCTCGACAAGGAAGCTTCACAAAATGTCCTTCCATCTGTCTCTGTTCTTTGGAAGAGTTTCTCTGGCCTGGTCTCCTCTGAGTTTTTCTGAAAACTTTTCGTGGCCTTGTTTCTGGGAGGAAGTGGGACGTGATCTGGGGGCAGCTGGGTGGATAAGGCTGCTGTACCTCAGGGATGTTTTTCTGCTGTCAGTCTTCCAGACGTGTAGAAAAAGAGTTTGTTTAGCACATAAGTAGCTGTTAAAAAGGAAGGGGGAAGGCATGGGGAGGCAATATAAGCTGTGGCATGATTTGAGTGGCTGCCTGGTAGCATTCCACATAGACCTCTTTGTCTGAGGCAGCAGCTGGCTGCCTGACAAGGACTGGGAGGATCAATTCTTCTCCATTAATCACTCTCTGCTCAGCATCGGGGGTTGAGCCTCTGCTGCCAGCGGGAAGGATCGGTTTCCCCGGCATGAGGTGTTCCATTTCCCCATTAATGGCATCAGCCAGGCCTCCCCAGCCCCGTGGCCATGGGCAAGCTCTGTGGGGTGGCCGTGGCTGGCTGGGTCTCCTCCAGCTGGCACAGCTTCCAGAGGGACAGTGACTTCTGGGAAGGACAAGAGCTCCTGCTGGAGTGACAGCCACGCTCATGAAGTGCCACCTTCTTGTCACCGCCCTGGGCTTCAGGTGTTTGTGTTGTCTTGCTGGATTTTCCCATGGGTTTTATGGAACAGAGCAGTCCAATGGCTCCTGACTCCCTTTCGATCCCTGTGTGTGCTCAGAAGAGGTGAGATGGGCTGCTGCTGTATTTATCCTTCATTTGGCTTGGCACAGGCAAAAGTGAGAATTATTTAGGAAACCCATCATCAGGTTGTGCTCCGAAAGCAGCACACAAAATGTGTTTACTTGATTTGTTGGCTAATATCCTTTATTTCTTGCCTGAAGGCAACACGGAAGTTGATATGTCAAGAAGACAAGCTTAAGAGAAGAACTTATAAAATTTATTTATTTGTTTATTTATGAAATGGTGCCCCCTTCAGTAGCTTGTCCCATTTTAGCATTAACTGCAGTTACTTCCTCCACATGCATCAGCAATCCAGGCAAATGCAGCATCCCTGGAGGTAATAAAATAATGCTTTTCAGCAAATGAGAGTTAGAGTTTGGACAGTTCCCTAACCAGCCATGTGTCATGTGTCATCTTCCCTAAAAGAACTGCCAGAGAGTTGTGTGATGACATAAAAGTACATTTTTACCTCACGAAGCTTTTAGGATGAAGAACCTTGCTTTAATGGGCAGACTTGTGTTTTCCTGAGGATGAGAGGATGGAGGGGACATTACTCACCCCTTCTGGGCTGATGATTTGAAGAGTAACAATGAATTTTATTGTCTTTTGTGATTGGGGTTGTACCTGGCCAAGGTGGATCAGTGTCTCATAGCAGGGGTGTGTGTGAAGGTGAGGGATGTGCTGGGCTGGCTCTGGCTTTGGAGCTGGGGGCACTTTTTGCTTTGCTGGCTCTTCTGGTGGATTTGCAGAGCAGGGAGAGGCTGGAGCCGTGCAAGGGAGAACAGGCTGAGGTGCCACCAGAGGAGATTTGGCACGTGGAGGGGGCAGGGAGCCAGAAGGACTTGTTCTCCTCTGCTGGCAGGGTGACTCTGAGCACGCCAAGCGAGGAAAATCTACTTGAAAAATGAATTTTTAGATGAGAAGTGTCATTTAAGTAAGAAAGCAGAATGTGACTTCTCCATTAAGATGTGACACAGAGACATACAAACACACTTTGGGCTGTCCAGAGCACCATGACCCAGTTTCTTCTTGATTCCCTTCCCTGCTCCTTTTTTTTTTTTTTTTTTTTTTTTTTTAAGATATAGTGCCAGAATACAAGATGAGAACAGAAATCATAGGGCAGTCTTCAGTTAAGAAGACTTTTATCCTTTAAATAAATCCACCCTGCTACAGAGTGGAAAGCTAAGTGGGGCAAGAGGAAAAGAGCCCCTGAGAGGACAGGGTTAATTGATCCTGTAATGAATAGTGTTGTGTTAATCTTGCTGAGGCAGCTTCTAGAGACTTCTGGCATTTGGCTGGAGCTAAAATACGTGTGTGTGTGTGTGAATTCATATCTCCATGAAGTGTTCCAGCCATGTTTTGATGTGCTGGCTGAAATATTATGGCCAGGCTGAATCAAAGCTGTCTGCTTTGGTTTGCCTGCTCAAATCCTGCCTCCACCTGTTTTTGAGGACAACAGGAGATTGTTGTGAGGGATGTGTGGTTCTCCCTAACAACAGGAGGGTGGTAACACTGTTTGAATAAGGTGGCTGAAGAGACATTTTTAAGTGTTTAACCCGAATAAAAGGCTTAGCCAGCTGTAGAAGCCATGGCTGGTGTACCCTGGTACTTTTTGGTGACAGGCTGTGTGTGCATCTGAGCCAAGACCTTATCTCTGTGCAGTGTCCCATGTGACAGCTGCTGGTCCCAAATGCAAAGCTAAAATTGTGTCCTCTCTGCTCTTTATCAAGAATGCTGACAAAATTTTGCCTTTATTAATTAACCAAAACCATGCCCACTGTAACTGGAGGTAAATCCAGTAATTTTGGGGAGTGGATTTGTTTATTCAAGGTTAAAATCTGGCCTAGTGGCTTTTATTTGAATGGGGATTGAGTAATGTTGCCAACAAGTTTAAGTGCAAATGTCCTGGGGTCATCTCCTTGTTCAGATGTTGCATTACCCCTCCCTATTTTTTAATTGAGGTTTTCTCTGTCTGGGCCCACTTTACATTCTTCAGTGTAGGAATAAAAAAGTTTTGAAGAGTTTATTTTTCAGAGGTTCACTGTCGCTGTTACTGCTGGATTGATAATCTTAATGGGTTATGTTTGGAATGGTTCCAAATTCTAATTTTGGAAATTGAATTGTTTTAGTGATTAAACAAAGTAACTGAGGCCATCACCCTATTAAATAAGATATTTCATGCATACGATTAATTGTAATCTCAATGTAAATAGTTTTGATTTAGAGATTAATGTTGATCCTTTGCTTCAAATTTACTGTCCATTTGTTTTCTTAATTAAAATTAAAGGTAGAAGACAGATAGCAGAAGAGCCTCTTCAGGATGTTGATGTTCACTTTGTTAAATAGAACATTTTTCATTAGGAGGCTCAGAAGTAATAGGCTTGGTTTAACTATATTAACCCTCAGACAATAGTGGATAGATTGTATGGGTTTTCTATTGCTGGCTAAGCTTGTCATGCTTTAGATCACTTAAAAAATATTGGTAGCTGATCTTCTGGCTTGAATGCAGTCTCTTTCAAAATTAAAAGGTAGCCTTTGAAAAATAGCTTCCTGCTTTTTAGAGAGGAAATTTCTCCACCACGCCACTTGAAGAGAGTGTATTTAAAAGTGTATCGTGTTCCCAAGTCAAAATAAGAGTGTGTGAGGGTAGAGGGAAAGTCTCCTGTTCCCCATCACACAAAGCATCTATACCTGGTGCTGGTCCAAATGGATCCAGCATCATATCAACTTTTATAAATGGTTATCTTTTCATTGCTCAGCTGTTAAACTAAATCCAGTGGGGTGTGTTAATGCACTCTGCTGTCTGTGGGTATGAAAGCCAGGAACAGTACAAGGGCAGTATTGACACAACACTTGGGCTTCCAATATATGCTGAGCAAAATGTACATTAAATACTTTATAATACTTAGGGAAGCCATAGAAAGGATTTGTTGTGTTCATGCAGTAGAAAGGTAACAACATTAAAAGCTTTTTAGTGCAAGGATGTTGGGCTTTTGGGGAAAATGAATCTCACTGATAAAGCTCCAAAGCTGCTTTTTATTAATGGGGTATGTTATGATACAATATGATGATCTTAATTCATCTTAATAAGAATGCAAATTATTGCCACAGCAAAGCAGTATTGAAAATCATTGGAGATCAAATAATGACAGCAAATTCCCCCATGTCACCACTGTGGTGCCTGATTGTTGTTTGCAGCAGCAGCATCTCCTGCTTGATTTCTAGGAGATCTTGGGATAAGATTGATCAAGCTACAAAAGCAGAGGAAACTTGAAAAAAAAGTAGTGCACCAGAGAGCCATCAAGTACACTGAAGTCATTTGTGATGGATGTCTGACTGATCTGATCCTTGGCTGCTGCTTGGTTTTCTGTGCTGTTCCTTCCCAAGATGTTTTTTTATGGCTTTTGATGCAAATGAAAGCTTCTCTGCCCTTTAATGTGTAGACCACCTGCCCTATAGCAAGGTAGAAATCATTTGGCTCGTGTCTACAGCCTCTTTCACTGAGCCAAAGTCCTCTCCTTGCATAACTACTTCTGATCAGATGATATTAAAGCCATTTTCAGTTGTAAGCTTTTGGAATTGGGGTTTGTGAGATAGAGCACTAATGAAGTAGCTTTTTTTCCCCACAAAATGGAAAATTCATTCAATGTGAAGGCTGTAGCTACCATTTCAATAACTAAGCTTTAAAATGTAACACTTATTAGACTGTGAATGGTTCAAAACTTGGTTCTGGTGCATTCCTGGCATTGCTCAGGCAGTGAGCACTGTTAAGCATTCTGAAAACGTAAACTCAACCTAGTATTTCCTAGTGTACTTCTCCTATGAAAACTGATTTAAGCCAGTGCTAATATAGGGAAATCCTCCATCAATTTAATTTTCCAAAGAGTTTGTTTGTTTAAAATTTAAGGAGCATTTTCAGAACTCCTCCTATAATGTTTGTAGTATCAACACAACTGTGTATCATCACAACACATCAGTAAGACACAAGATTAAAAGCAGCTTCTGCTGTCTCAAAATGTGCTTTCTCACATGTCCTGTAGGACCAGCTTGTTTTCAAGATCGGTTACTGGTTGCACTGTAGCTCCCAGCACCGTTTAAAATTGCCTTCTGTTCCAGATGTGCCCAATCTGTGTTTATGAGGCGAGCAGGGTTTGGGCTCTGTGTCCTTGTCAGTTGTGCAAACACAGCTGGATTGGAGAGGACAGCTCAGTGCTCCCTCTCTGCTATTTGGTTTCCCAGAGAAGCCAAAGATAATGATAGGGGAATGCTGCCCTAATTTAGGCTTTATTGGAGCCAACCTACCACTTTTTAACCACTACAGACAGAGCTGTGTGCTCCCACTGATCCTAGCAGTGTGCAATTCCCTAATTATCCCCTATCAATGGAGAACTTCCCATGGAGATCAAGGAGGCACTGAAGAACTGCAGAGAAGTACCTGCCTATTTATCCTTTCAAAGACCTTCTAAGGGAAGAGAAGGATGCCCTTGGGCTGCTCTCCCATTAGGTACCCCAGCAGGATGGGGACACTTCCCCTTTTGGTGAACTGCTTGGCACAAGGGAGAAAATGCATCATCATCTCTTTAGGAACAAGATCTTGCTTTCTTTTGTTTCCTCTTGTTAGATGTGAACCAATTTGTTCCTGATGCATTTTGTCCTTTTCTAGTTAGCTTTGTGTCTTGTCTTTAATGCACTGTGATTAATGTTGGTTCTTTTGTATTCCTCAGCCATGTAAACTTGTATTTGACATATGATTTATGTTTCTTTCTGTTTTCAAGTGCCTCTTTCTGGCACAGCCGTGATGGTCTTGCTATGCATTCTGTTCCTCTCTATCAGAAGAAAAGCTGTTTTGCTTAAAATAATTATGTATGTATATACACATGCTTTTTTTTTGGACTGCTTTAATCCACAGTGTTATTTATTACTCCCATATGTCAAATTCTCAATTGCTTGTCTTCTCTTCTCCTGTAAGTCAGGACTGGAGGAGAAATAACTCCCCTCTAGTACTTTCTCTAAATTCATGTTTTTTGGTAGCTCGAGGTGGTATGGGGAGTTTATCCAGAGACTATCCCATTGAATTCCAAGTGGTCTGTGTGGCTCTGTGCTGCTTTATCAACATCCCTAGAGAAAGTTCTCTGCCCTATGCATCAGTGGCTTATTTTCTGGGGTGCTTTAGATCTGGTGATAGTAAATAGTGACATCACACTTGGGGTTTTATTTTTCCCCTTTTTTTTGGGTCTTTTTTCCTCATTTTACATTGAATTGCACTTGGAGTTTAATGTAATAATGGAATTTAATGTAATAAATTAATGTGCTCTTTCTACAGAGCGAGTCATGCTCACCTGTAGAGTTTGCCCAGGAAAATCTCTTGTAGTGCTGGTTTAAGTATTAGAGCTCCCATTTGTTCCTCCCTATCTCCCCTGCTCCTAGGGTTGCTGTATAGACATCCAAGTGAGTTTTCCTGAGTGTCAGGCTGCTGATCCTTCTGATAGACTGTTACAGCTCCTTATCACTTCCCCAGATTTCAGCCCCCTGGGCCAGATCGTTGCTTTTGGAACACTCGAATTTTGTTATCCTCCGCTATTCAATCTGCCTCCAGATCTCTCCCACTTGATAGGCAAGCTGATACTTTCCCCCCTACTCCTCTTATCTCTGCTCAGAGACACTTCTTCCTGGGATAACATCCCCTATTTGGAGGAGCCAGAGATGCCTTGCTGGTGCCATCTGCACAGCCACAGAGAGGCATCTGTCTCTGTCACTGCCAGCCCAGGGCTTTGTGCCTGGGCTCCAGCCTGGCCCCCACCCAGCCCCATCAGTCACAGGTGAGCCTGGTGCCCTCCAGCTCCTCTGCAAAATCAGGGACCTGCCCTGGAAGAAATGGGGAAGGGGAGAGGGAAAATATCGAACAAAAGCTCACTTGGAGTGTGGCTTCTGTTCCGTGTCAAAATTTGGAAATGGAGGTGGTTTTATATTAACACAATGGAATTAGAAAAGGCTTATCAATCAGAATGTTAAATCATAAAGGAAATTAAACTTTTAAACTGCTGTGCTGTGGAGTGCATAATCACTGCAGGGGATAGTGCTTTATCTGAAACCCTTCCTGATGCTGCTTTCCTTGCATGGATGGGAGATCACCTAGAATAGGAAAGCGGCCTTTTCAATCAATTAAACAAAGTATATTTACTTTATATATATGCATATATATTTTATTCCTTATGTCACTGCTTATTAAGCTGAAATCCATCATCATAGTTTTTCAGTGACTTATAATTTAACCTTTTGCTCTACATAAATATTCACTTCTCTTTATAGCAATCAGAAGAAAACCTGGTGAACCTAATAATGCAGGATTTAATACAAAATATGTGCAGGAGATAATTGGTGAAATGACCTTTCATTTGTGGCAGTAACTTCATACTCCTGATTCAGAATTATTCCCCTGCCTTCTACCTCTTTAAGCTTGTTGTTTTGAATAATGAAATCTCTCAATTGGCAGATAGCAGATCTGAAGGAAGCAATTTTCAGGAGGTGAGTTATACCCCATGGACATGCTTCTGCCTAGGGTGGAAAAGTCTGAGTGCCTGTCAATAAATGATCCTGGGCTGCTGTGAGTACTCTTGAAATTGCCCAGGCTGGCATTTCACACTGAGCATGCCCCAGGACACTGTCTAAACATTTTTTTAACTTTTAAATATTTGTAATGAGAGGACCTGAAGGTGCTTATGGTGTTTCAAGGATTGCCAAGTGCTGCTGGAAATCCAGGTTTTTCAGGGCTGTCAGTGAAGGAGCCATGACAAGGAGTTAAATCCCAAGTGTGGAGCCTCTTGCAAGGGCACGACCTGTGGATCAGGGGACAGGCATTGACTGTGTGAGCTGGGAGATGTGAGGCACGTCTGGAGGTGGCTTCCAGGAGCCAAAACTTGAGGATTTAGCCTGTCATGGGAGTCCTTCTTCACAGGAGCCATCTCTTGCCAGCTGCTTTGTCACATAATTGTGCTTGTGTGGCAGGAAGTGAACATTTCTCTCCATTTCTGTCAGTGTGGAGGGGGCACAGCTGTCTAGGAGTCAGCATCAGAGGGCAAGGGTTTATTCCTTGTTCCTTCAGAGGAAAAGGAACCTCCTCACCTCCCTGGTGTGCTTGGCACCATCATCTGGAGTCACTGGTGAGAAATGGCAGACTCACGAGGCAATTTAATGTTTCAATGCTGGATGAGAAGTTTGTGGAAGAAGGAAAGGCTGTTCTCCATATCCCTGGTTTTGTAGGGACAGAACTCCTGTCATTATTTCCCAAGACCCAACTGTGACCATGGACAGCACTCCCTGCAGCCCATCCTGCTGTTGGAGGGCATGGATGCTGTTTAAAACCAGAATGTTTTCAGTTAGAAGGGATCTACAAAATTTGTCTCATTCACCTGCACCTTATTCCAGTTCCTCTGCACTTGGACACTGCAGCTGGAGGAGTTTGAGCTTAATTGTTCATTGTTACCTGAATATATCTGTTTGGAAAACATATTTCTGAATGGCTGTAGGGAGCTGGATTTTATAAACATACCAGAAACATAAGTCTGAGTACCAAATGCTATCAGAACCCAGATAACAATTACTTGTAAGACAAGAAATGTGAGTGAGCTAATAGAAAAGACCCCAGATTCTCCAACTGGCTTGTTTGCTAACACTATTCTTTCTTAATATTTTTTGTTAAGATGAAAGGTAAAAATGTGTGTGTTTTCAGTACATTAATTTTAGTGCCACTGTTTCAGTGTTTCAATAGGTTTCGTTAACCTATTTTTTCCTTACCTTTCTATTCTCATGTATGTAAAAATGACTTATTTGCTAAAGGGGCAATTTAAAATTCATTTGATGGTGGACAGAGGAGACCAGAAAGCTTCCTTAAAATACCTCTCTTTATTTTACATCTTGATTGCTCCTGAACACTATGAATGCTCATTTTCCTATCACAAGCAGGCAAGAATTGAGGCCAAGTGCCAGCAATGGATGATGCTACAGAAACTTCCATCCTTTGCCTGCTCAGCCCCAGAGGAGTATTATGTGAGGAAAGACATCTTAATTTACACTGTTTAAAGAACTTTGAAGTGAGAATTGTTTGATTTTCCTTATGAGGCACTGCTCATTGAAGGAAAACCATCCACTTCCATGCAAATATCTGGTTTCTCCTTGATTTGGCCTAACACATATGAAATTATGGGAACTGACAGTGAAAATATCTCAATTTTCTGTTCCTTGGCAGCTCTGAGCACCCCTTGTTGCAGGAGCAGTCACTGTCCATGCTACAAAGGCCATGTGCCCTAGAAAAAGGTTTGAGGCTGTGCATCACTTTGGTAAAAACTGACCTACAGAGCATAGTTTTTAAACTATGTAAAACGTAGTGTCTTGTGTATAAAAATATGTGCCTTCTGTCTCCATGGTAAAGAAATGGGGGAGGTCCTATGGCACAACAGTTGAATGATTTCTATATCACTTACTTTATTTTAGTAAATTGTATCTGTCTAGCCCAAGATCTATTTTACTTTCCACAGTGTTTGGGATCTTTAAAGCTGTGCTCCACATATTTTTTCCAGTGAGAAGTTTTTGTCATTAGGAGCCCAAACAGATTTGGAAGTGTGTGATGAATGTGAAACTGGCCACCTGGTCTTGCAATATGAATTTTGTGTGCCATTTACCCTTGACTTCTGAACATAGGGGCTAGAACTATTTGCTTGTGGGTGATTAATTTTCCAGGAGAGTGTTAGCAGATTATTGCTATGCTTCAAAACAAATGAACTTTCCATAATATGTATAATTCCCATAAAAGTATGTATTAACTACCCATCAATTAACAGCAGGGGAGAAATAAATGGGAAAAAAACCTCACCACAAAGATTTTTATGGAAAGTTGCCCAGAGGAAAAGGACATGGGGATGCTGGTGGCCAAGGGCACCAGGCCTGGATCAGGAATATTGTGGCCAGCAAGTCCAGGGCAGAGATTGTCACCAGTGTTGAGCACTGATGAGGCCATGCCTAAAATCCTGTGTCCAGTTCTGGGCTCCTCACAGCAGAGCAGACATTGAGGGGCTGGAGTGTGTCCAGGGAAGGATCTTGGAGGTATTTTCCAACCTAAATTAGTCTGTGCTACATTTTTTGAGGCCAAATCTTTGATAAGAGACAAATATTTGTGGAGGCAGGGAAGGATGAAAGCCCAGGGCTGGGAATGGTTTAGGAGGCACTTTATTCAAACAGCATTTATTGTGCATTTCAGAGAGTTATTGGTACCATAATGAACATGTGGGAGAAGGACTCTGGGTTATTTGACAGAGAAAAATGAAGAACTAAATGGTGAGCAGGCAGGATTCTTACTTCATGACTGGTGGCTGTCTCATAACCCAAATTTGCAAGCTGTGTTTCCTGTCTTGTGTTCTCCCCTGTGCTGTGTCCCCTCAGGAAAGCACTTAGCAGGAATGTGAAAACTTTGACGACTTTTGTCCAGGTTTGAATGAGGCTGGTGAATGTGGAGTGATGCCAAAGAGCAATTGGTTTGTAGCATTGCACCAGGGACTCCAGCAGCACCTCCCTCTGCTGATAGGACAGGGACCTAATCTTGCTAGGGGCAGGAGGAAAATTATTTTAAAGTTGCTTCCATACACATTTTTTCTGTTGAAATGATATCCTACCCATTGTTTCCTCCCCCTGCCACATTTCCAAAGTGCCATTTACTAAAGAGAAGAATATTTTGCTATAATATTTGTAGTTGTTCTTGGCATTTCTTTGCTGGTAAGATGTGTGGCTGGAAAGTTTGAGGTTACTGCTATAAAAATGTCATCCTTTATTTAGAAAAAAAAAAAAGTGATACATGGCTATATGATAATGAAGCACTTTGATTAAAAGCATCCAGCAGCCTGTGATGTATGGGAGCTAGCTGGAAGACCATTGGAGTGCAATTAATTATTAGCTGTTCTTTATGAGGTCTGGTTGCTCTTTGCAGGATTGATTTTGAATGGTGACAGAGAAGCAGGCTGGAGTTGTTTGGAATGCTGCACTGTGAATATCTGGATGCTGGCAGGAGCAGGTGGAGTGTGATGGGTGGAGGAGTGCAGAGCCTTTCACCTGCAGCCACTTGCTCAGGATGAAGTCAGACAAGTTGTTGAGGCCAGGGAGCTGCTGCTGGTTGGGAGCCAGCACAGCTCCTGCGTGCTGGGTGTGGGGCTGTGTCTGAACAACTGGGGTGGAGCACAGTGGGACTCTGCTTGGGCTCTCAGCTTGGCCTCCAGGGCTGGACACACACTACCACAAGGTTTTTGTGTGGTATCCATGCCACCTCCTCTGCTCTGGGGTTAAATTGAGGAGTTAACATAATTTACCCCCTTTATGACAGCTATATCTGCTTTAAATTGAGCTTTTCAGAAGGGAATAGTGCTTGTTCACTGGAAGAGACTTGTTAGAAGCTGATAATATGAGAAGTTATTAGTACTGAGAAGGATTTTCGTAATAATTCATTCAATAATTTGAGTTAATGAAACTAAAGTGAAATAATAAAAAATGCTTCCCCTTATTCTCCCCTCTACAATGCAAAAATCTTTGTTTCCTGTTAATGTTGCTCTCTGTGAAGAGTAAAATATTTTAGGCTATCACTACATCTGGAAGCATCAAAAACAATTTAATGCAATTTCTGCATAGATAAAACCTTCACAAAAAGTTAAAGGTTTGTCTTACTGTGGTTGTTGGGCTAATTTGGCCACCTGAACTCTTGGGAGAAAGAGCCTGAGATATTTCCAAGATCTTGTTTCAAGTGCAGATGAGAAACTTAACTTGCTAATTTTATTATTACAATTAATTCATTGGAAGCTGTTGAAGGATTTTTCAGGTCTGCTTTTCTGAATGGAACTTGAAGGAAAAAATCTGATGTTAGAAATGTGCATACCCTGCTGCTGAATTTCACGAAATGCAAAAAATCACAAATCCCCAAAGCAACAAAACAACCACAACCCTAAAAACATTTACTGATCATTTGAAAAGCAAACAGCAGACCTTGATGAACTGGAGTGAATCCTGGGAAGCATGAGACAATCCATGTTGAGTGTAGGGTTATCCCATAAAGGAAGAGGTAAAATTTGGAAATGTTGAAACTCTGTCCCAGCACTTTGAACCCTTACTCTCGGGTAAAACTTTAGTAAAAATTTCACTTTTTACTAAAAACCGCTCTTATATTATGCTCTAGTCTACATCAAAATGAAAGAATAGAGCAATTAGGCTTTAAACATTGTCCTGTTACTTTTGAATTAGAAACTTTGTATTAGTTTTCTTGAAGGGTTTGCTGGAGCAATCAGGAAAATCATGGGTGGTATTTACCCAACCAATCCTTTGCACAACACATAATGGAGAGCGGTGGATGGCAGTCAGGGTTGGGATTTTTTTTTCCTTTTTTCTGGAAACATCTCTTTAAGGCAGCTGCAAGGAAAAGAGTCTGGGGAGCAGCAAGGCAAGCATGGTTGGGAGTATTTTTTATTAAATAGGTGAAGGAATGAAAGGCCAAGCACGAACTGCCTGGAAGGCTGCAGCCTGCACTGATGATGTGAGAGCAAGGGGAAGTTTTCAGGATGCTGTGAGAGCAAGGGGAAATTTTCAGGGTGCTGTGAGAGCAAGGGGAAGTTTTCAGGGTGCTGTGAGAGCAAGGGGAAGTTTTCAGGGTGCTGTGAGAGCAAGGGGAAATTTTCAGGGTGCTGTGAGAGCAAGGGGAAGTTTTCAGGGTGCTGTGAGAGCAAGGGGAAGTTTTCAGGGTGCTGTGAGAGCAAGGGGAAGTTTTCAGGGTGCTGTGAGAGCAAGGGGAAGTTTTCAGGGTGATGTTCAACAGCCCAGGGCTGCAGCTCTGCGTGTGGCTTTCCTGGATGTGGCCAGGATTTCCCAGTCCTCGAGCTGAAAGCTGGAAGCACTTGGGCTGAGAGCTCCAGCAGTGGTGCCTGTAGGTCCAGCCTTGGGGAGGGATGATGTTGGGAGGTGAGGATTTCTTTCCCTTCCTCTGGATGGGAAGGGGATCTGTGCTTGGAGGGGGGTCTCTTCCTTACTATTCAATTGGGAGATAAACAGGATCCAGCTATGGTCATACTGAATGTCTTTTCTGCCTGAAATGTCTTTTTTTTTTAGTGCAGTCGCACTGCCACTTACTCTGTAGCTTGTTTCATATGTGAAAATAATAGTTTATAAATTACATTTGTGGTTAACTTTTGCTTATACATCATAAAGAGAAATATCCTATAATTATTATGGTCCCCTAGTAAATGCACTGTTATTACCTAGTTATTTTGGCCATATGGATTACACCATATTTAATGTCCCAGTTCAATAAAAGTACATCTGGTTCCTGTGCTGCAAAAACCTATTAAAGATTGAGGAAACCATGCAAATAGATTTATATGGTCTTTTGTTGCATTTTACAGTGTTTAATTGGCCTTTCTATGGAGAGTAACCATGACAAAGTTGAAATTCTGGGAGCAGCTACCCTAAGCAATATTCCTGTAGTTACTGCAGAGTTAAAATCTGCCAATCTCCTACTAGGACATGTTTTAAGGGTCTCACTCAGAGTCTCCTCCACTTCCTTTGGGAGAATATCCCACAGCCTCATAGATCTCCATGTCAGGAAGTCTTTGACCACAATTTATGTAACTGCATATGTTTCATATGGAATTCTCCTCGGCCTATGCAAAATATGACACAGGGCTTCAGCAGGATTTAAAAAAAAATAAAAATAGTTGAACATGAATGGCATTAGGAACACTTTCTATGTAGTCTATAAAGCTGGTTCATTAAACAAAGCTGAAGGGTTATTTTTGAGGGAGGGATTCCACAGCTGGAATTAGCAGCATTTCAGCTCATGGAAACAAGAGCAAAGTAATAACTGAAATATTTTTGCTTCTCTCCACTTACAGGCTCCTAGCCAAGCAAACTCTGTAGTGCTACTGATGTTCTGTGCTTCAAACAACCATCACTTACAGATTTCAGAATTCCCCACCCCCCCATTTTAATTTACATATTTCCCCACCTGCAGAACTTTTAAAGTTCTTAGCATGTCTAAATTTGTTGTGCATATTTACAGCAAATTTAAGACTTGCTCCTGGTTTAGGTCAGGATATTGAGTGCTTGTCCCCTACCAGAACTGTTTGGGTTCAGGTGAACTCCTGATGGTGCCTGTGAAATTGTGTGAGGTCTTTTGTCAGCTGCGAAAGCCAAGCCCAGAACCAGCACTTGTGTGTTATGGATGGGAGAGAAGGCTGATGTTCCTTAGGCTTTAATCTGCTGCTGGAAGTTTCTTTGAAAAATTACTGCAACTTTTTGCCTTGGTTCTTTTCTTCCCCTCCTTCCTCCCAAGTAAATCTTTAATGAGGATCTGAGTAATTTAGTGTATCTCTGTTTCTGAAGTGAGAGGGCAAAACTTTTGCTTTCTGTATTAAGATATTTGTCTAAGATGGTTCTGGATCATTTTCTTGTTGGCATGATGACAACATTTTTAGCTTTAGGCTCGTGCTCTCAGCTGTTATTCAAGTGTGAAGTGATAAACTCCTTTTATCTGAAAAGATGTTGGAGACTTAATCACAAAACATACCCAGATAACATTAATTTCTGCTAACCCATTTTAAGGAGTGAAAGTTGAAACTTTATATAACATTCTTCATCTTCCTGTAAGGAAAAATAACTTTGGAGGAAACTTTATCTGCTAATCCATGCAGGAATTAAAATTGAAGTGCATGAAGGATACCTGGCATACCAGAGCTGAGATCCTATGCAGTCAGCTTACTTAAAATGAGGGCAAAATAGGATTAATGTCCATAGGATTCAGTGGATCTCTCTTTGGGACCATGCATTTCCTTGGGGCTGCCTCCCAGGGTCATGGGCTATGCTGTACACTCAGGGGAAGAAAAACCCTTCTCTTTTTCCTCCAAAAACAAAACTTCAGACCACATATATCCAACCTTTGGTTGTGCCAGAGCCCAAAGCATTGCTTCTGAGTACAGAGGGCTGTAACACATTTTTAGCCTGAAAACACATTTATTTTATTATTAATTGTCTGGACTTTTTTTGAGGGAGAGGCAGTGAATAGAGACAGCTTTTGCTGTGTGAGGGCATACTCCCCTTACAGCCACAGAGTGCTGTGAGTGGGAAAGGGGCAGGAGAGGAGCTGCAGTCAGAGACTTAGAGAAAGTGTGAGGCAAAGTTTTGTAGGAAATGCATCTTCCTAGGAAAAGAGGCAGAGGAGAGGGCTCCAGCAGCAGGTTGCCCAAAATCCTAGGTTTGAGTGAAGGGCTGTGAGGAAGGGAAAGGAGCAGAAGGAGCTCTCATCTGGGAATGATGCCACCAGGAGCAGCTGCTCACCCCACTCATGCTCCAGCATTTGTAAGGGCAGATCCTGCCAGGGGAGGGGAAGAGGGAGCATCCAAAATCTGCCACATTCCTGGTTTCAGTGCCTGCCACAAGCTGCCTTTCATGGGAACACAGCAATGCTCCCTCCCTCCTGTGTGGTGTTGTGGCAGGGATGATGGGAAATGACAATGCTGGACCAAAAAAACCCCATCCAAACATGTTATTTGGCTAAAATGTAAATAAAGGTCTTGCTAAACCAATGACCTATTTCCTGCCCTCTGGCTCTCCAGATATGTCTGGAACGAAATGTTTGAGTTTGAATGGTTTTGGTAAATCAAACCCTTTATTTGGGTGAAAGAAGTAGGTAATACAAGTAACTAGAATAAATGCATCACATGCATCCTCCTGGCTCTAGCTGTAGCTTTCACTCTTTCCAGGAGAGTGTTTACATTAAGATGCTCAAAAAATGAAGTAGG
>VZTT01037403.1:2607-18191 GCA_013400855.1 Buphagus erythrorhynchus | reverse complement strand
AAGGACAAAGAGAGCTCACTCACCAAACACCATCACAGGCAAAACAGACTCAACATGGGGATGTTAATTGAATTTATCAGTAAAAAAAATCACAGTGGGATAATGAGAAGTGAAGTAAATCTTAAAGACAATGCTATGCAAGAAAAGCTTTGTCAATAGCTGTATCTAAATCCTCAGGCTAGACAACATTTTCTTAAAGTGTCTTTTTTTAATTTCTAAGATGTGAAATTCTGGAGTTTCTACTAAAAATAAGTGCACAATCATTTCCCCCCAATAAATAAATAAAAGAACAACAAAATTTCAGCAAGGACCCCTAAGCAACACTGGCAAACTGGTGGTACTCTGAGACCTCAATTTTCCTATTGGTATTTTATGAGGAAAGAAGGACTGAGCCTGAGCCAAGTTTTAAATGTTGACAATAAACCACTCCCTCTCCCCCTGTGGCCTTCTTCCTTGGAAGCAAAAGACTACAAAAACTCTCTCCAAGGTTTCATTAGTTCTTGAACTTGGTATTGATCTCACACCAATTTCGACTCAGCCCATTTGACTAACTTGAACAGAATTGTTCTTGACTGAGGGCAGTGGAGAGCTGGAGACCAGAATTATCACCAATAATTAAGTAGAATTACTCATTCTCCTCTCAATGGGCTGCAGTTAATGCCCAAGTTAATCTGCTACATGGCATGCCTATTATTTTTACTTTTTTTTTTTTGCTTTCTGTGTCTTGAGATGAGTTAAAGCAGTAAAATAATTTCCTCGTGTATCTCATAGTAAAGATAGGTGTGGCCATTTTAGCCAATTTGTTTTGAAGGGTTCTTAGGACACTGAAATAAGACATTCTTCAAGTATATGTGTATTTTCTGGTGTAGGGATGGAGTCTCAGTTAATGCTGAATGAAGCCATTTTTTGAGTTGATTGTTGTGCTCACTGGAGTCTTTGTTTACCAACCCTAATTTGTTTTATTGCTGTACAATGGGATGTGTGAGTAGGTGATAATTCAACACTCCTGATTGCCTTCTGAACATTCTTTGTTTGCTGTTGTTAGAGAGGTGAAAATGTGGATCAGCCTTGGGAAGATTTTCCAGTGCTGAACTCTGTGAACATCTTTCCACACTTCTTGGACACTTGGGTTTCTGTTAGATATTTTTCCAGAACGCAAGTTGNAGACAGCAAGTTGCCTTCAGAAGTATTCATGAGGGAAATCTTTCATTCTTAGATAATATAGAGGAAAATGTGTGGAAGTACAGCAATTGCCAACATATGAAAGGCTTGGTTATGGAAAAGTGTGATTTAGTTTTCAAGTTCATGTGGAGTGTCAGTGACTGAATTGCAAATATATTTTGCACATATTTTGTATGGGTCACTTCAAGCATTTCCTTGGTACCTGAAGTAAACACAAAGAAAAGAAGGGAGATTGTTCTTTACTGATCCCACTTAAATGAAAAGTGAATAAACAACTTCTTCAGCCCCTAAAACACTCTCTTGTTTCCCTCTAGACCTGACAAGGCCATTGGTTTTGAGCTTTCTTCTTGCAGTTGTCATTAGCCTTGTTAATGTTTGTATCTCAGAAATGATTTGATACCTGGAGATGATGTGTTCTGCAGTCCATGGCACACAGTGTCTTTCTTTTCAGGGGATAGAGATTTACAAAACTAAATTTTCCCAAATACCATTCCATACTACCTGGATTTCTTGGCTGTACTGAAAGGAAAGCCTCTGTTACCCACC
The DNA here is from genome assembly GCA_013400855.1 of Buphagus erythrorhynchus. Classification (NCBI taxonomy): domain Eukaryota; kingdom Metazoa; phylum Chordata; class Aves; order Passeriformes; family Sturnidae; genus Buphagus; species Buphagus erythrorhynchus. The sequence goes on along the minus strand of VZTT01037403.1, from coordinate 16,463 downwards.
ATGTCCTGCAATTTGGTATTTGCAGTGATTAGGAGTTAAAGAGAAGGGAGCTGTGCCTCAAGATTCACTCTTGTTCTGTCACTGGCTGACTTGGAGCTGCTGGTTGATAGAGAGGTCCTGATCTGTTTTAAATGTCACAGCTAGGAAGAGGGAGCACAATAAATATCATAAGTTAATCTAATATTGGGAATAAAAGCGATCTAACAGATTTAAAATGTCTTGCACACTCATATTCAAAACAGCATGAATAAATTATTGTCAGATCCATGTGCTGTTGGGAAGAGAGATGAATTTTTAATTGTTGTATCATAAGAATGAATTAGAAAAGAATGGTTTATTCTTCATGGATAGGGAGCTGCCACAGTGGGCATGTGTTTGAATTCTTTTCAGTGCTGAATCTCTGTTATATTTGCATTTGTGGTGCAGGGCTCCCTTCAGCTGACCTGTGAGCATGCAGATTTAAACTGTGATAGTAACCAGAGCCTCAAAAGTCCTTTTGTGCCCTGGCAATGCACTGCTCTGTTTCGAAAATAACCTTAAATCTATAGATATTTCTCAAATTTTAGAAAGCTCAGGTATTATTTATGTGAGGCATGAATTTTGCCTCACTGGAATACTGCCTCTTTTCTTTTTCTAAAATTTCCTGGTCATCCTGTTTCACTGGCAGCAACAGAACTGCCAATATAGACAGGGAATTTCTTGTCCTTGCATGTTCTGTGAGCAGAAGACAGTGGATGACACAGCTCCTAAAGCTTTACACCTTTATTTTGACCATGATTACAATTAGAAATGGACTTGTAGGGACCAAATTCTCTCTGGATGTGAGGATAAATGGGAAGATATGACAGACAACACTGCTTGTGCCCAGGGCATGGGAATGACTCAGGCTGAGTGTTTACTCATTATGTTACCAGGAGTGTTCAGTCTCACAGAGAGGAAATGCAGAAAGTACAAGAGTTCCCATTTCAGCTAATGCAGATTTTCCCATCAGTTCCTCACACACAGTGCAAGTTACTTTTTAAAGTTTTCATGTAGCCACGGTGATGCTGAATTATTGTTGTCACCATCCTGCATCCACATGGATAACTGAGCTGCATCTCATATGTGTCATGTAAACAAAAAATTCAGCTGATGTAATTAATATATCTCACAATGCCAAAACAAGCTGCTGCTTTTGTGTTGTTCTCTGAGGCAAAGTAGGCTTAGAAGAATCTCATGGAAGCAAATTGTGGTGGGGTGTATGTTGGTTTCTTCTCCAAATTAGCAAACAACAGTACAAGTGGAAATGACCTCAAGGTTGCTCCTTGGATGTTTAGATTGGTGNGTAGTTAGAAATGCAATAAGTAAATAAATAAACCAGTCATCTGATTATTTTCTTTTATTTATTTTTAACTCCCAAGACCAGGGAATTAAAATAAACCTCTGTTTTGGTGTTGTGTGTTAGCAGCAATGGATACAAAACCTAAAAGGGAAGCAATGTTTTTCTTTTGCTTATGCCCAGTGAGTTTGTGCTATATTTGAAGGTTGTCTGTTAGGACAGATGAATCTTTCCTTCAAATGTTTCTATTCATGGATCAAATTATGCTATACTCTAGTTGGAGACCTGATCCAAGTTGGAAATAGCAATTAAGAAGTTTTCTATTGAATATCAACCCTATTTTTGGTCAAGATATGACATGTGAGTTTTATATCTATTAAATAAAGCTGCTGATTTCTGCCCAAACTCCAATTTTTTGCATCTGGATGTATAGCCANGGCCTGGGCAGCCTGAGGTTAATGGCTGCACTCGATCTCAGAAGTCTTTTCAAACCTAAATGATTCTGTGACTCTGTGAAATTAAGTCAATTGAAATTTCACACCAGAAATTCATAGAGGGCTGGAAAAATGAAAGCTCAGCAAGACCCAAGCTTTCAACCAAGATCAAGCCTTGTGCCTCCACTAGAAGGATGGCTGTTGAAAAATGGTGACATAAAATAGAATCTATGATGTCGTTTTACTAACCTTTAGTATCTTAATCTTGAGGGTGTACCTGAGATAGATTTTACAAATTTTCTTTTAAAAAGGGGTAGTTAGAAATGCAATAAGTAAATAAATAAACCAGTCATCTGATTATTTTCTTTTATTTATTTTTAACTCCCAAGACCAGGGAATTAAAATAAACCTCTGTTTTGGTGTTGTGTGTTAGCAGCAATGGGTACAAAACCTAAAAGGGAAGGAATGTTTTTCTTTTGCTTATGCCCAGTGAGTTTGTGCTATATTTGAAGGTTGTCTGTTAGGACAGATGAATCTTTCCTTCAAATGTTTCTATTCATGGATCAAATTATGCTATACTCTAGTTGGAGACCTGATCCAAGTTGGAAATAGCAATTAAGAAGTTTTCTATTGAATATCAACCCTATTTTTGGTCAAGATATGACATGTGAGTTTTATATCTATTAAATAAAGCTGCTGATTTCTGCCCAAACTCCAATTTTTTGCATCTGGATGTATAGCCAGGAAAGAACTATTTCTGTCATTTGGGCAAAATGGTGATAAAAATTTTCCTTAGATAAGAAGTGGTAAAGATCATGAAGTCTTATATTTGCCATTACTGTCTACTTTTGCAGCTAAATATTGAAGTAAAACTCATTGGCTACCCTCAAAGCATATTAAGAAAGCCAACAAAAGAGAAAGAAATGCAATATTTTTCCAAAGGAATTTAATCCAGCAGCATTTCTGTATTATGCCATCCTTGTACTTGGATTCAGCAGATCATTTTTTAAAGGCTGAACAGCACAAGACAGCTTTTACCTCAGAGGAACACTAATTGGTGATTTGAGAGAAATGTTAAGTATATCCTCCATTCCTTAGTTCTATTTTTCTGCTTCTTCAGTAAAAGCATAAGGAGAGGATACCTGACAAAGGAGGACCCCACAGTTAGTAAACTCTTTGCTGCTGGTATGTCTGTCAGGAAATTAGATCAATGAAAATTAATTCACTCCTATAAGAGTAATTTCCTCACTTAATGTCTTAATCTAACACGAGGGTGCCTTCTCCCCTGCCTGCTTTGAGAGCAGTAAATCAGTTGAGTTCTCTATTCCAGGCAGTGCTACAGAGGTCCTTAAATTCTCAGAATGATATGGTAATAACATTTTCCTTTTCTTTTTGGTTTTTATTTGGAGGCTGAAAGTATCCCGTGAGCTCAGCAAGAAGTTGTCATTCTGTGGCCATCTTGGTGCAGAGAGAATATTGAAAATTTTTCAAATCAACTGCTGCTCTTTGAGCCAAAAGAAGCTGTTTCTTCATTTTTTCTGCCATAAGCTGTGCTTTAAGTCACTCCACACTTCTCCCCTTTTGCCCCATGTGGGACAGCAGAGTTATCTAGCAAGACTTGTCCCCTTTTGTGAAAATAAAAGTAATGAGAGGGGAGAGGGAATATTTCATGCTGTGATTCGCTTACTGAGCAACATTAGGACAAATGTTGTCTAAGCTGCTGTGACTGCCTTGCTTTCTCTTGGATAGAATGGCAACAATATACTGGAGCTGGAATTGTGGTTTTATCACCTGCACAATGGGACAGCTCTTCTTTCTGAAATCTCACGTGGGTGCATGGCCTTTGCCTTTGGTATAAAACTAGGGGACAAGGATATGACAATATCTAAGGCTTGATCTAAAGTCATAAATATTATTCATATGGCCTCCAGCCATACTTTTCTTAAGCTCTCTATCATTTTCTTAATGACTTTCAATAATTGCTTTTAGCTGTTAATAAAGAAAGAAGAAACTGAGAGGATTCAGGGAAATAACTCTTTGCTGCACAAGTTTTCAATACTCAATAATTTGTGCAGTAACTGCTGAAGTTGGAAGGCTGGGAAAAGCCAGCTCCCAAGGAAAATGGAACATCCAGATCACTTCCAAATACAGTTGGTGCTGTTTTGCAAGGGTTAGTTGGGAGCTGGGCATCAGATGTTTTCTTCCAACCCAGTAAAAATGGTAAGGACCATGATTAAGTGTTGACATTTCTACTCCTCAATTACTGTTTTCTCCTAAGCTATCTCAGCACAGGCACCTTGGTGTTATTTGGCTGTGCTGACCTATAGGGCTTTCTTAACCTTTCTGTAAACTCAGCTGCCAGTCACAGGCTGGATATAATTACTCTTTGGTGCTGGAACAGACCTCTTCTCCAACTCTGGAGGCTGAAACATTGCCTCAGGTATTTAGTTAACTGGCTGAACTTTTTAAATTGGTACAAACTGTCTATGACGACTTCTGTTTGCCTGCCATGCAACTGCTTTGCTATTGTAAGTTTATACACTCATTCTGATTATATTCACTGATACAGGATATATCAGTATATGATCAGTGAAGCATGGCAAGATTCTCAAACATCCCTGAAGGTCATCAAGCCTGAATTAAACACTAATACATAAATTGGTATCAATTAATCTAAAATTTATATGATAGGTTGGCGGAGCTAGTGCTTAAAATTGGATTATCTTTTAAATGCTGTTGTAAAGTTTATTTCTCCTTACTAGTTCACATGAAAACCACATTAAGGAATTCTCTATTAATTTTGAAGTTACTTGATAAAACTGAAAAAAGGAAATGTAATTAAGATTTGAATGAGATACAAAACAATAACATTTTCCTTAAATAATGTGTGTGCTTATATAACAACAAACTTATTTAATTTCTATGGCATTCTGTCCTCAAAAAAAAAAAAAATTGCGGTCAGCATTTGTTTATCAGTTCAAATGCACAGAATCCATTAAGTGTAGAGGTTAGGAACTTTGTCCAGCTTGATAAAGACTCCACAAATTCTTATGAAAAATAAAAGGAAGACAAAGCCTCACCAGTGCCGAACACAAGGGGAGCTTTAGATGCCTAAAACATTCTTTTGTTCTATCTGCTTTGAATTTAATACCACCATACTTTTTCAGGAAATTTATTTTGCTTTTTCTAAACAGTTAAATTCTCATTAGGAAGGATCTAACCATATGGCTCTAGTATTCAGAACTAACCTAATCCATAGAAATGCTGGAGTTATGCTTCTGTTCAGAAAATCCATCATCCTCCTTAAGAGGAAATCTGGCTGTCTCAATAAGAGAATGGCTTGTGGCTTACAGGATTCAAAGTGTGATTTAATTCACAGGGCATTCATAGACAAATTCTGCTGATGGGGCAGGTCCCTTAAGTGCTCCTTACACTCATTTAATTTCCTTTCTGTAAGGTGGATTTGTGCACTCTGCTCTCTTCCCCCAGCTTTATTTTGTCCATTTGGGCCCAAACTGATCTTGTGTTTCCTGGATGTCTTTCCTCCCCAAATGATGTCTTTCCTCCCCAAAGGATGTCCTCCCTCCTGATGTCTTTCCTCAGACTGGTTGAAAAAGTATTCTGGAATGGGCTGAAATCTGGGTGGAAGAAGTCAGGGGACATCTCTGTGTCAGTCTGTCATTGCAGTCCTCATGCAGGAACTTGAGCAGCTCTGGGTTTTCTTCTCTGTGAGGCCACTCATCCCATGGCTGAGATGGTGCTTCCAAATGTCCAGAATCTCCAGGTTTTTTGCGTAGTTAAAACTATTGTGATGAGCTGGCCAGGCAGTGTATTCCTGGCTTCCCATCTCAGTGTTTCTGCATATTAACTCCTCTCTGCATGTCCTTACAGTGAGTGGCAGCTCTGGAGCACTTTTTCCTCACATAAACAGTTATTTTTTCATGCAAAATGTCTGAAAGCTCAGCTTTTTGCCATCAGAAAGCACAGACCCTTTAGGACTATGTGGTGTACTCAGGATCTAAGAGCAGACTATCTTAAACCCCAGCTACCCTAAGACCCTAAGGGCAACATTTAGTTTTGACTTTCAAGTTATTCATGAGGTATTTTTATATTTTGTATATGTACACATATATTTATATCCATAGTGTGTGTACACACACGAACACACCGATGCTTATTCTGCAATCTTTTTGCTGAAAGTAAATATTACTTTTTTTGTGAAAGGTGTCATGGACTGACTGACTCCTGTTTTCCCCTGAGAAGCAGTGGAGCAGTTTCAGGTGCTGAATTACCTTCAGAAGCAGTACATGAATTTCAAGAGGATTAAAACCTCCATCAGAAGAGACAGGCAGGCACTTCTTGACAAGACTTGTAGGAGAAAAAATACCCCAACCTATAATCCCAACTGAAACTGCTATAAGATTTCCATCAAACTAATATTTATCAGAAAAAGCTTTCTTTCACTGGATATTTTGGCTAGCCTTACATATTCAAGTTCATGTAAGTGTTTTAATACTTTGATCCATTTACAACTCAAAAGCAGCTTGACATGACTGAGCTATTTTTTTTATTACTCACATTATAAAGTGCATTTGTATAGAAAATTTATGGGTTGCTGGTTATACACCTGCATAAGTTTTTTCCTCCAGTAGATGTACCAAAAAGAATAGTCTGCAAAAGATATGGTCAAGAGAATGAAAGCAAGACTTAAATGAACGTTTGCATATAGAAAGTAGAAGAACCAAAGAACCAAATACGATTACAGAAATGGTTTATGTGTTGATGATAGCCAAGAGAAATTAAACTACTGCAGGACAGAATGGTTACAGGAACTGAGAGTGCTTTTAATCTGCTAAACTCTAGATCACTGGCTCTGGCTCACCTTGGGCTGTAATAGTAGAAAGTATTTAATGGATGACTAATGAAGTGTCAGCTGTCACAGCCCATTCCTCACGGGGAGTGCAGGGCAGGGGTTTATGGCTGCAGCCACTGCATTTGCCTTTCTAGACAATACAGAAAATAGTGGATTGTGGCTTCACTTTTTAATTTTCATTATTATTTTATTTGGTTGTACTGTGAGTATTCCTGGAGCACTAGCATGATTTTGTTCCTCATCCAATGCATGCTGCCCATCCGTGGGACCAAAACTCTGTTGATTTTGCTGTGCTATCAGAGATGACATGCAGGTGAGAGAGAACATGTCAGGGCAGTGCTGTCACCGGGCACAGACCTGCAGGACACCACTGAGGTGCTGGCATGGCTGCAGTCACACTGAGCTGCTTTGGGCAATGGGTGAGTTCCTTCCAGATCACCCCAAAAAATGCAGTGGATGCAGCGATTCAGGATCAGAAAGGCACAAGGCCTGCCTAGGCACAGATTTTCCTGTGGTGTAGGTCAGGAAAAGATCAGGGCTGGCTCATTGGGAATGTGAGGAAAGGGGAAGGAGGGAAGCTGGGAATATCTCCAAGTGCTGTTTGAGGAAGGTTTTGAAATGTGGGAGAAGAAAGCCTCTGGGTCTTTGTGTACAGACAATTTTAGCAGCCCACAAATATGAGGCACCCGTGCAGGCTGAACTTCTCCCATCAGTCCAGAGTTCATCCTTTGATATTAAGTGCTAACAGAAGTGTTAAAATGCAGTGGTTTTCGCTGGGAGGACCATATGGGCACTCCCAGTGACTAAACAAGTCCCATAGCCCAACAGCTCTGTGGTTACTGCATGCTCCATACACAGGTTCCTCTGCTGTCAGCAGCCCCTCACTTGCTATCTCCCTTCTTGAAAATTCAGGATGAGATCTCCTTGGTAGGAGGAAGGGATTTATTTTCATCACCTGCTTTTTATATTTCTGTCTCCATGCTTTATTCCCTGCCAAGTCCCTCATGCTCGAGTGGAGCTCTTCCTAGCAATCCACAGAACCACTTCATTATTGTCCTTTGAAAACGTCTTTATAACTCCTACGGCGCGGTGCTGCCTGACAGTTGTTAGGCAGGGCTCTGAGAGCAGCTCAGATGAAGTGCTGAAAGCCTGGTCTGTCACTCTGGCCAGCCCAGCCTGTCACCCAGCAGTGTCCCCAAGCCTGTGACAGATGGACAGGGCTGCTCCGTGTGCCCGCACCGCGCTCCCGCACATCATCACCGACGCCCTGACCGCTTCTGCCACCTCATAATTGAGCTTTCAGTGGGTTCTGTTGCTGTGCTGAGGCTTTCTGGCCAAGTGCCACATCTTTCTTGGCAGTATCACTGACCAGACAAAGCACATGTTGGGCCATGAGTGCCCATACATATTTTTTTTTCCTTTTGTGGCCACTCTGAGGTTGTTTTTGTCCCGGATGAACAATGAGGATGTTGTGTGACTGCCTGTTGGGTGTTGTCAGTGCAGCAGAAGGATGAATGCCCTGATCCAAGCTGTGCCTGGGAAGCCCATGTGCTGGATCTGGCCCCACCAGGAGGCTCTGGCCCTCCCAGCTCGTCTCCTGTGAGCTGTGCTGGTGCTGAGCAGTGCCTGCAGCGATGAGGGGATGAGGGAAATGTGGCTGGGCTGAAAGATGCACCAGCAGAACCACTCTGGGGGTCTGGAGCTCTGTCCCAGCCAGCCCCCACTATCTGACAGTGTTCTCACCTGGTCTTTGCAAAAGAGGAACCTGCCTCTTCTTTTAAAGGGATGCATGGCTGAAATTAAGAGTAAATTGTGACACTAATTCTTCCCCAGCTGTTGGGAAGCTGAGCAAGGGCATTGGCCACCACTGTGCACAAAAGATAGAGGAAATGCAACCTGCAAAGCTCTGGGCAGCATGGATTACCTGGGGCATTGCTTACCAAGGCCCTTGGCAAATTTCTTCCTCTCTGGTTAGCAGGAGGCAGCTTATGGGGACTTCTTGTTCCCCTGATAAAATAGGGGGTATTCTACAACTGCACCACATGGACCCAATGAAATTAACAGGGCAAGCCTGCTTATCTGGGACTTGCAAGGGGGAGTAGCAAGAGATGCACAGGACAAAGACATTTCCATTCAGAAGTGTCAGATAACAAGGACCAGTTCCCAGCAGTTTCTCCAGAGCACTCGCATGAGTTCCAAAAACTTCTCCCAGTTTTCTGTGAATGAATTGCTGGTGCAAAATCTCCCTTCACCTAAAATTAGGTGTTAAAGCTGGGTAAGCATTTGCTTTTGTTCTCTGGGGCTGTCCTGGTACTACAGGGGATGGCCATACTGTTCCTGGGGCATCCTTGTGAGCTGGCAGGGAGGCACCTGGAAAAGGTATCCAGCTGCTGGGAGCAGGGACACTCAGGATCCCTGCTGGCTGCACACTGCTGAGCATCCCTGCATTTCAGATCACCCAGGAAAATGGCAGATTTCACCCAAAAGCCCAACCCCATAGGGTTTGGTGGCAGAACTGCCTGATTCAGAGTGAGGTATCTCAACTCTGTGAGCAAAGGTACACCTGATATCTTAGAGCTGGGGGAACAGGCTGTTCCTGCAGCAAAGCAGAGTGGGGGGAGAGGCTGGAAAGGTTTGAGAGGTTAAACAGTGCCTGGGAAAAGCAGCCCCAGCTCAGGGTTTCTTGGGCTGTTCAATCCTAGGTGGCAGGTGGTTAATTAACAGCACAGCCCCAGGCACTCTGGCTAGGCTCTTCTCAAAGGAAGGCATGGTCCAGTCTCAGAAATTTCCATTTCCAGAGCCTGGCCAATTTCTGCACAGGCCACCAGAGGCCAGTGTTAGTTGTCCCATCTCTGAGAATCTGTGTGTGTCTCCTTTATTTTGTGTTTCTGTAATGCTGAGGATGAAGAGGTCCTGCCTTGCAAAGGCTCATCAGTATAAAATAAGATGTAGAGTAATCCAGTTATAGTCCTTTGTGCTTTGAGAGACCTCAAGGCTGTAAGCAGACTAGCAGGGCAACAATTTCCAAAAAAACCCCCCTTTTAACAGTGGGTATAGATTCAGAGCTCAGCAATATGAGGTGGCAGTAGCAGTGGGTTTCTCTGAGGTGTATTGTGTATCTGCCTAATGAATGCTTTTCTTTGTGAGCAGTGATCTTTTTCTCCCTTTATCCTCACTATTCCCAGTTGTATGTGATAAGAGGTATTAAAAATAAGTGAGCATGATGTAGTCTTTTTCCATTTTAAGAAGGCTAATTGCTTCCTGATAATTTGATTCCAAGTGAACTAAATAAAAGCCTCTAGATTTTGGAAACATAGATATGAAAGCAGGAAAGGATCACTTTCAGCTGTTTTGCTTCATCTTGATCTAAAATGCAGTTGGCTTTAATAACTTTTTTGGAGTGCGCCCAGTGAATGATCACTGCAGCACAGCACCTCTTTTAGGGAGAAAGTTAAATCTTGCAGTCTTGATTAAGAATCTTCTGTTGAAGGATAATTTTTATCTCTCTTGAACAATGTCTGTATAATTACTGTTTTTGAAATACAGGAAAGCTTGAGCCTTTCCCAAAAATGTTTAGGAGCATGTTATTTATCTATTTCTTTGTCAACCACCAAAAAACCTCTTTCTGATCTTTCTTTGATCTTTCTGATGCTCTTTATTTAGATTGGGACTAGTTTGCAAGGCTGGTTAAAGCGATGTATGATCATCTCCAGATATAAAAGATGAATCAAAACACCTCAATATTAGAGCTCTATTTAGGACATGTCATGAAGCAGTACTCAAGATCCTACAAAACTGAATGATGCAGCAAAGAGACTTGTGTCACAGCTGTGGTTTTGAGGTTGTTTTGGGGTGGTGGGGTCTGCAGCATGATTCTTGCTCCTCCCTGTGTGCTCCAGTCCCTTCCCAGAGGTAAATGTGGATTTTTGGATGCAGTCAGAGCTGGGAGCAGGGAGAGATCTCCCCAGACTGAATGGAGCTGTGGGATTTCTCCTCAGGTCTGTGTGTGCTTGGTCCTTCCTGGGTCAGGTCCTGTGTGCCAACCCTGTAGCCCTAATCCTGCCCCTGTCCCAGCTGTGCCTTACATGAATCAGAAAAGAAAGAAATCAAGGGTGGCCCCCAAACCTTGTGCGTACAGAAAGTTTGATGAAAAAAAGCAGAAACCCCCAGAAAATTGACATTCATTTTAGAGTAGTTCATTGCTCATACTTATTACATTAAAAGTATTGATACCATCACTAAGATCACCTTCAATCATCATATTTTCTTAGGGTACTGACAGGGAAACCTAATTGAGCAAGCATTAGAGGTAGGCATTGAGAGTGGGAGAAAGAGGAGCTCAGCTGAATGAGGAATGATTCACAAGGACTCCTCCCCAGTCATTAATCTGCGGTGTGTCTGCAATAGTGTATCCATAATTAAATATGGAAGGGATGTGTTAGTGCCAAAGGGATGTTACTCAGGGAAGGAACCCCAAAATAATCATTGTTGCAGTACTGCTTACTTTATTTTAATATTGACATGCCACCCTAAGAGAAGTAAATCCTGAAGCTAACTTGATAAATCTCATCTTAAATAGTGTTATTGCACTCACCTGGTATGGAGCTACTTGAATTCTCAGCTTCAGGGATAAACCCACAGTTTTTCTCACACTTGATCTGTAACAGGTTAGAAGGTTTTGTGCCAAGTGTTTCTGCAAAACTTGCTCGAACTGGTGGGTTGAAAATGAGCGTACTGGGACTCATAATGAATTTTAATCAGTGTTTTTTATCTTTGTTCTAAAGCATTTGAAAGTATTCTCATACTGTCTCCTCAAGGTTCAGTTGCACAGATTTTTTTTTTTTGGTGAAATTTGAGCAGATGGTGATGGATTGTCAAAGGTTTCCTGTCCTACACCTTCCACTTCTCTTGTCATTGTCATCTCTGATTTTGATTGCAAACAGGACATCTTTACTCAGCCAAATGAATGCCTATATTTGGGTAGACAAATGTTTCAATGTTAGATTGGGGGGTGTTTTTCTTTTCTTCCTCTCCTAGATTTACTAGAAAAAATTTAACAGGACATAATGTTTAGTTTAATTAAAAAAAAAGAAAATCCAAACTACAGCTCTTAGAAGAATACTAGCAGAGATGACCCCTCAAAATTCCTAATACAGAAAAATCCCAACCCCTTAAAAAAACAGAATCCAAAGCAAAACCTCCAAAGCAACTTGTGCTTGTTAACTACATACTGTACTCTATCTGAAGGCAACTATAAATGAAGTAGAGCTAAAACCTGTTTCAACATGCTTATCAAGGAACAGTCGCCTCAGTTGTGAAAATGCAATTTCTCACTTGTTAGTTTCTTCAGAAACAGGATACTTTTTTATTAACTGTTCTTCCATTCTTTTGTCTTCCTCTAGGTAAATTCTTTTATTATGCTGTGCATTTTAATGAGTGTCTGCTGTGAGGTTTTCTGTGTGGTCATCACTTAGAAATACTGCTTTCCTTCACAGCACAGCAAAGCTTCAGGGTGGCAATGCCCGAATTTTCTGGGGTCAGGGGCAGAGAAAACCTAAATTGAAATTTTCTGGTCACTCTGGTGCCTTTTTTGGGGAAAGTGGGGACATAGTTCCAAGATTCCCTATGCTAGGGCAATTGGGACCCCTTTCCTCAGCAGTGCACCCCCTGACTGACAGGTTCCTCCCTTCCAGCTGCCAGCAAAAATCTGTGGCACTCAAGATGCCTCAGCTCATTTTCTGCAGCCTGCCTGCTGGAGAGAGCCTCCTTGCATTAGTGTGAGCTGTCCAGGAGCCTGACAAGCCTCTTCCCCTGCAGCTTAGTGAGGGAAAGGGGGGACATTAGCATACAGTTGTCCTTTGTGCGTGGAAAAACATCATAATCCTTTTTTCAGAGCCGGCGCTGCGCAAACACTCGGAGCGAGGGGTTCATTCTGTCATTTCTTTGCCTGAATAATTGCTGTTGCTAATAATGGAAATAACATCCTAGGTGACTGGGTTACCACGCTGATCATATGGGATTTGTGCAAACTGCTCCTATGGCTCATTTAGTTTGCAAGATTTCACACTCTGTGAATCTTCTCACACTCAGTAGGAACTGGCACGGCTCTGCAGAGCCATATTAGAGGAAAAACAGGAGCGATGCAGACACAAGAATTGGAGATATCTGCTCGAGGCAGGGGCCCAGTCCCTCAGGGAACAGAGCTGGTGCCAATGTGGACACTTGAAATGATGCCAGTACAATTTCACCTGCTTTTTCTGCTTTTTGGGTTCAATACAGTTACTTTTATGGCTGTGTTATGTAAGTATTTATCAACACAGGCTCTATTGTCTCTTTAGACAAACTGACCTAGTCTACACTGACAAGAACGTGCTTTGAAGCTTCATTCCACATTGTCCCTAATAATTTTTATTTTTGCAACAAACTCAGACTGCTGAAGGATTTTGGAGCTGTCCAGCTGGTGAAAGCATTCTCTTTGTCTCATTATTTTTTGAAGTTGGGACAGAAATGTTTTCTTTTAAAAGCAAGTGTACACACATCCTCTGGATTATTTGATTGTGCATCTGCTCTTTTCAGTTTCTGCAAATATTTATACAAATCTTCATGCTTTCCTGTTCACTGTAAAATTTTATTGCTATTCCTGATTGTATCTCTATCACTCCCTTAAATCTTCCAATTCAGGACACAAAACCAAAAATGGAGAAGGCAAACACTGCACATGTCAGATAGAATTTTTATTTTGTTTTATCTTCAGTGACAGAAAAGAATTGCCTAATATTTACTAGTTTTAACTAGAAACCGATTGGAGGTATTTGAATCAAAAGGCCTAGTTAAATCTTTTTATTTCTCTGTTATATTAACCTTGGGCTGTGACAGAAGTGTGCTGGTGGCACATCAACCAGGTTTTTCTAGCTGAGAATTGTTCATTGTAGTGTTCAAGCTCCTCCACAATGAACAGTCTCCAGAGTATTTTGATGGCAGGGTGCAAGTCAGGTTGCAGAAATGTGCACTCCGCCTTGACCCTTGCAGTTAAGGACCCCTGTTTTCATAATTTTAAAATGTATGAAGTAACCAAGGGCATTGAGCAGGCATTTACAGTTGTGATTAAAGCAAATACACTGCTTCTCAATCATCTCTTCCCCAAAGAATCCTCTCAGAGCACCTTCATATCTGTTCCAGGTCCCTAAACTCATTAAGTCATATGGATACTGTTCTTAAAATCTGAGATTTT
>VZTT01037402.1:4749-26590 GCA_013400855.1 Buphagus erythrorhynchus | reverse complement strand
TCCTCTCATCTTAACATTAGCAGCACTTCTGTTTTCAAACAAGACTTCACCCTTGCAAAGCTTTGTGCTTCTGGGGCTGGGAGCTTCATGCTAGCTGCTATGTTCCTTAGATTAGGTTATGCTAAGGGGCACAAATTTGCAGAGCTGGAGTTACAAAGGAAAGTCAGGAAAACAGGAGATGGATACAGTTCAGGAAAAAAAAAAACACAACAAAGAAAACCTATAGCCAGGATTAACAGCAGCTTTTACCCCACAGCCTTGAAAGTATCATCACATGGCAAAAACACACAATCATGGTATNCATACTTTGGGAGCAGTTGCTCCTGTCTTTACTGATGACAGTAGGAATAGTGCTGTTAGTAAGCTGGCTATGAGTTAAAGAGGCAGATATAATACCCTTAATACCAGCAGTTTAATCATTTTTCAGCCCACCCCAGATCCCTGACATGCAACATCAGTATGTAGGGTCATTATGTGGACAAGGCCACAGTCCCATAAAATATAGCAGTGCTTAAACACACAAAGGGAATAGAAGAAGCAAAAAGTGACAGTTCATTGTCAGGAGGAGACTGCAGGAACTTAGTCTTTCAGGCTGCTCCAGATGTGAAGACTTCTGCCTTTTTGAAGTCATATCACTGTGTTGATTCCCCAAATACATGTCTTTGACAGATATGTTTTAACAAATTTATTTATCTAGTCCTGAGTGTTTTTGTTAATGACTATAGAGAATTGCAAGAGAAATACTCTTTCTTTACCATTGTGCCATGAAAGCAATACATTCCAGCTTAAACTACATGGTCACATTGCAAAAAAGGACCACACAGTGCAAAATCTGTCACTTATTTGGTAGACAGAGTCTGTAAAGTACTCATTGCAAAAAAAAGTATGAAAACCAACCCCAATCTACTCTTTTATGGCTCTTAATCCTTGTTTGAGTTCATTGCTACAGGACTGCTTTACACTAATGGGGACTTCTACAAATGAGCAGATTCTCTGAATTCAAGAGTAATTAATCTAATGGGACTACTAGTGCTGGTATTAGAGCAGTAGCAATACAAGATTTGTACATAAGCCGTACATTTTCCTGCCATTCTATGAGCTACTTGTTCCCAAATGAAAACTCTTGGTAGTCTGTGTTTATTTTTGTTTTGAAGTACTTCATAATTTGTTTCATTACTGACACAAAAGCTTCCCTAGAAAGCAAAAACATTTGTTTATTTTAATTGACCCTGCCTTGAAATCATCACAGGATTTGTCTGTTGGCCAAAAACATTTCAACAATGCGTCTGATTACAAAGCTAGCAGAAAACATGGATCTGAGAGCTTTTTCTCCAAGGAAACCATTTTTATTTTAAAAAGAAAACTCCTGTCCTCCATCTTCCTAGGTCAAGTTCTTTGAAAAATTTATTTGGGCCCCCAAAATTGTTGCTAAAAGCAAGCTGTTTACTTCATGGTGCATGCAGTAGTTTTCTAGTATTAAGAGTTATATCATTCATGTGAAGAGTACACGTGCCAGCTACAGATGTGGAAGTGAGAAACAAAACAAAGCCAATCCCACATCTTACCAAATCAAATTCACTAAATAGACTCATCACTATTAATTGGCTCTGCTGTGCATGTAGCAAGTAATGCAGCTGTGTGCTACTGCTCTGTGAGGGCTATTCCTATACTGTGACACACTGAAATACCTTGCTGAAAAAGTAGAAGTCTAAAACAACAACAACAAAGCCCAGTCTCACCAGCCAGCTCTTGTCTGCCTTTGTTAGCATCAGGGAACTCTAAGAAGGACTGACACCTTTATGTGATGCAGAGAATTAGGACCAAAAGGATTCTTCCACAACCTGACATGGTTTTACACTCTGAAGTACATTGACCCTCTTAAATTTGTTTACCATTTTGACCTTTCTAAATTAAGCCCCCTCTACCTTTTTTTCTTGTGGACAGTAAGTGCAGAAAAAAATGTGAACTAGATAGAAATTGATCAAAGATTCATTAAGAGAAAGATAACCTATCAAGTTAAATGCACTATACCATTAGAGGATTTAAACAGCTGCTCCAGTAAATTGTACTTCACACTGCAAAAGTAAGACTTAATAGATAGAACCACCTCCCTAAGAATTCAGAGCAAGCCAAGTTTTGTATAGCTGATATTTTTGCATTTGAGACATGTCATACTAATGTAATGCTTTAATATCTTAAACACACAATGCCACTTTAAAGCTATAAGAATAGAAAAAAAAAGAAGGTAAAGAATGGGACATTTGTTTAAGAGAGTCAATAAAGGTCAGAGGTGTTTAATACTGTTCCAAATCACTACATTATCTATGTAAAATATGCAGAAATAAAGCCACAGTTCGATAAAACATAGCTGCAACACAGACAGTGGAGATCAGAAAGAAAGGGCTGCTGTCTATCTATCAATCATGTTTTTCCTGTTCTAGGAAATGAGAAGCCAGCATTAACTTCCTGCACTCTGTATGCATAGATGGAAGCAATCAGGAATCAGAAATTAGAGTTCAATTAATTTAAGGAACCAAAAGCAGGACTATAGGGTCCAAGAAGGGTCCCATTATCTGTTTGCCAATGCAAAGCAGAAGACCTATTCAGTAGTAGATGCACCATCTCGAGACCATTGTTCCCAACTCCCTATGCCAATATTTAAATAGCAAGACTTGGACAGGTCCAGTCCTCGGGTATCCCCATCAGACAAACCAATGCAGAGCACACAATCACCAAGACACTTTTTTGCATTTACTGAAATGCAATCAAGGAGGTACAAATTGCAATGAGATAAATCCATTTGAAGTACTGTTCCACCCTTTGAAGATTAAATCAGCCTAAGTCTGAGAAATTATAATGGATATATAAGGTCAGGGTCAACCATTTATCTAAACCATGTCTGCTTTGAGTGTGGGAGTGGTAAAGAAGAAATCCAAAGGTCCTTCCCATCTGAATTAGTCTATGCATCACCCATTTATGCCTCATCCAACACTGCAAACAGAGTATCAGACTTGCTTCCTTTTCCTGTGCCATATCTGAACTGAGTCTGCTACATTTACTTCCCATACTGGTTTAAAGATTATGATCATCCTTGAGAATTTTTTCACAAGCTTCCCAATTTCCCATTCAAAACTTGAAATGCAGTAAAGCAGGAACTGAAGCAGGAATTTTTTGACATTTTGAGAAAAATATGCCTTCACAATGCTTAAATCCTGAGAGTTTCTAATACAACAAAATTGATGTTAACAGCACTTCTTAATGAGATGGACAATGACAATTTTGATGGGCTTTGCATTCATGAGTCAAAGATTACTGTATGTCTCAGACTCCCATCACTTCATCTGATTGCTCCTATTTCTATCAATGCAATTTTTCCTCATCACTTTGTGCAGGAATGATGACAATTTGGAGGCAAATAGGCTTGAAACAGGGGGGTCACACTGCTTTCCTCCCTGCTAGGACAACCTCAAAAAGAACCTTGAACTTGCCTGTGAAATTCACCTGTGCTGGATTTGCCAGCAGGGGCTCATACTCCCTAAATTTCCTGTCACTGGCTGCTTTGATAACGTGGTGACTGACAGCATACCCTCATGGCCAATACTTGCCAGGAGTAGCACATTTCCAACAGGAAAATTTTTATATGCAGGATCCCCACAGTCCAAAGGCTCAACCACTCCCTAGTGTACAGACTGTGCATTTGAGTGGTCACACAGTACAGAAAAGAAATTTTCTGTGTTTGAGACGCTCTTGGAATTGAAACAGGAAGCCCTGCTCAGAAGTAGAGCTTACTGAGTCAGGTGAAATGTTATTCTAGCATGGTTGTCACACTTCCTGGACTGGAGAAGCTATTGTCACACACTCCTCTGTGTGAGTGTAGGCACATACATTCCAAACCCCTGGAATTAGCTCAAGACTGCTTTTGCAGTTCTTTAGTACACACTGGAAAAAACACTTAAAAAAACATGATTTCTCAAGATGGTAACCTTTAATTTTTTAAATATAATTTAATCATAAGAAATTATCAGGCACCATTATATTTCACTAGTATAAATAAAAATATTATGAATGTTTCTTTTAAGAAAAGACTGACAGGAAAAAAAACCAAACTTGTGACAGGCACGTGACTTACATTCCTTTAAATGAAATGTTGTTAACTGTGTTGATACCAATATTTCTTTAACCAATAAAGATTCACCTTAGAGAAACAAACAACACCACTTAAGCCATCCTAGATTTACAAGTTATGAGATCAACATCAATGGAAGATAAAGGGTTTCTAGTAACATTACTCAGACTGAGACTTTTAAAAAGCAATGTCCAGCAGGAGATAACAACTGCAGGTAAAGCAGAAGGAAGAGAAAAGAAGAAATCTGACTGAAGTGAGTAAGACATGAGATCTGTGGAGATATTTTTAAAAGAAGAGGCATTGGAACAGATTGCCAAGAGAAACTGCAGGTTCTCCATCCCTGGAAATATTCAAGTTCAGGCTGGATTGGGCTTTGAGCAATCTGGTCTAGTAGAAGGTGTCCCTGCCCATGGAAATGAGCTGATCTCTAATGTGCCTTCTAACCCAAACCTTTCTGTGATTCTGTGATTTTCTTACAGCTGTATAATCTGCTTGCTCCACTATGACCAGTCACTGATAGAATCACTCTACTCTCTTTTCCAATGACAGCAGCAGTTTTGGTGGATGTGCCAGCAAAGTGTCATGAGCAAAATTTCAACCAGAGAACTGTAGAAATGTTACTTTTTTCCCCCCTCAGGTGTGCATTACTAAAATGCATATTGCCATTGCATTCAGTACTTTAAAATCTCTTTTAAGCATCTATTAGAATTTTAAAGCTTTATAATTTAAAATACTTCTTTTTCAAAAAAGAACGGCAGAGTTGCAATGTCAGGCTGATAGTAACAGAATGCACTAACAGATAGTCAAGAAAAAGAGGAATTTTATATATGTATGGACAAAGTAAAATTGTCTTATCCACCTGGACTTCACAACGCACCTCACTGAAGCATTAGAAACTTTACTAAACATGAGGAAAGAAAAATAGATATCAATTACATCACTCTGAGGCTGGCAGGGCAGAAAAAAAAATAAAAAAATCTGTGAATGTTTATTTTCAATTGGTCCAGAACTGGCTTCATTTTGTCACCAGATGTTGCCTTATGCACTTTTAATCAATGTGAAGCATTTAACCTGGCATGCCCACCCATGTACTTTCTTGCTTCTAAAAGGTTTCTAAAAAAACCAAGACACCAAGTTAGATCAAGCATCCCTATTTAAGAATTGGAAACATTAACAGCACTTCTTTTGAAGTAAATGAGGAGAGAATAGCAATGAAAAATGTTAAATCAGTAGAAAAGCCCCCAATTTTTTCTTTCTTTTAATGGATACAAGTAAAATTTTAAATGTACAACCAGATCAGGTTGTGCTAAACCCTCCTCAGCTTTAAACCAATGGATCCAGCACGTTCCATTTGACACCTGTTGTGTGACATCCTGTTTAATCCTGCTGGGCTGAGAAATTGCCACTTTTGCTACTCCTGAGCCATCAGAAATGCAGACCTGGGGAGTTTCATAAAATCCTTGGGAACAGATGTTTTTCTTCTGGTTTATTTCTGCTTGACAATGACCATTTAGAATTAAGCCCCCAGAATATCCCATACTGTTTCCAGATCTCAGTTCAGCATCTACTTAGATGAGGATCTTAAGAAAAAGGGGGTTGCCTACAGTGAACAACAAAGTCCAGATCCCCAGATGAGTATGCAAACCTGATATGAATATTAAGTATCAAGAATGACATATTAATTTTGCACCAACAAAAGAGAAATAAGGGAAAAAAACCTGGAAAACACCTGTCAATTTCCATCCTTGACTATCATATATGTTCTGTTAATGCACTCCCTGTATTGTGACCATAGCAGTCCATCCCAATCACATGTGGGGTCAAGCAATATGTTGGGGTGGAAATCCTTGAGTCACTATACCAGCTATTTTATTTGTAATGAGAAATATTCATTTTTCACTGTGGTGTCAGGGTTATATCAGGAGCAAATCCTCAATAATTTTTTGATTTTGAGCCTTTTAAAACACAGGAGACCTACACTTAGAATTACAGTATTTCTGTGAAATCACAGAAATTTCTGTGTACTAAATACTGCAAGAATCATAATGGCCTTGGCTCATATTTTGTTAGCAAGGGCAAATTTCCTTTAAAGAAAGAACTAATTACTTCTGTTTCAGATTCTAAACTCCCTCCAGGTTGCATTGTAATGAGATTCAAAAGACACGCCAGAAGTGAGTTGAAAGCACATTTGGCATTTTTAAATATGCATTCAGATAAACTCGATAAATCTGTTGATACACTGTTATCTATTGCTTTATACAATACCCTGACATGTTATTCTTTAGAGAAAATCTGCAATTAAACACCCTGCATTTTTAGTAAAAAAATGTAAAGTGTTCATCAGGGACTAATAATATGAATGTGGAGAATATTTTTCTCCACAGCAAAAAAAAAGTAAAATAAAGAGCAAAAGTACAAAAGACAGTTAAAAAAAGAAAAAATCAAACTCAAATGAAAATTCAAAAGAAGTATAAAGTAATGACTTCCATATTGCATGGATTGAAACCTCGCCTCTTATGAGGACATGACAGCATTAGAAGCTAGATTGAAAAGAGAAAAGAAAGACAAATGTTCTTAGAGAAGCACTGAGGTTCTCTTGATTGTGTAAATATGTACTTGTATGCTGAAAGCTCTTTGTGGCAACGGCATCTTTGTATTCAGCAGGATTGCATCGCCATTCACATCACACAGAGTGTTTTACTAGGTTTTGTTCTCATTAGCTCTGTGCAAACAACTGAACTAGGAGTGAGAACGCTGAATCCTATTCTTTCTTGAGCATTGTTTACCAGATCTCTCACTAACTTCCAATCAGTTCCACCTCTGCAATTTTATTGAAGGCAATGATTTTCCGCAGGTATTGTCATATACCATAATTAGAAAGCAGTCTCAGTTCAGTGAGACTTTATTGGCTTGACAAGTCATACAGAGCTTATAAGTGTGTAAGAGGAGAGAGAACATTGCCAACTCTGTCAGAAATCAAGTAACATCCATCTAGGAGAAAGTGACTTTGAGCCTGAGCTTTGAACTCCTGTGCTGTCTGTCAATATCTGCAGTGTATGGGAATTAGACAACTTCCCCTCATACGTTTGTGATCACTTAGAAAGCTTCATATTCATGCTTCATGTTTTAGGTCCCAGCTAAAAGAGTTGCCATATAAGTTCTGGTTTCATATTCTTAAGCACATTTAACTCATGTGTTTTTTTTCCTTAAGCACAGGGTGTATTCTATCTCTATTATTCTTTTGTTGCTTTTTAATAACCCTTATGAGTACTGATAATACACACACAATATTGTTGTTCTGCCTCTTTGTATTTTGGTTAGCAAAGCAGATAATCTCAACAACCTGCCTGAACGTTTGCTGTTGCACTCCAGTACTCCCCTAATGTCAATGACAAGCCTGGGGCTCTTGGAAGGAAAATTAACATCTCAGTTAGATTATCTGCAGGGATTTTCTAAGAGCTTCTCAGTACCAAGTATCTCTTTCCTATTGTTCAGGAAACTTCCCAGAGAGATCGTTCATGAAGCTCTCCAGCAGCCAACGTCACAGGCTGTCACTGCTGGGACTGTCACCTCTTCACAGGGGTGGCTCCAGTGGCTGTCAGGTCCCTGCTGGGCTCCCTGCACACTCACTCACAGTCACACCAGCTTTCCTCACCTCAGTCCCAGGATTTCCATAGCAGAGTCTCAGACATCTCGTTCCACAGAGCCATTTATCCCTGGCACAGTAACACAGAGCCAGCCTGAGCTGGTGCCTCCAAGGAGGGACCCTGAGCAAAGGAGCCCCTGGGCTTTTACCCCCTCACAGTCCAAGCACACCAGTCTGGCTGCTCCTCCTGAGCCATGGAGCCACCAGCTCCTGCCCTGTGTCTCAGTGTCCCTCACCTGGCTGTGCCACAGCTCCCTGTGCCCTCTGCTGTGCACAGGGTGCCATTCACAGCCTCTTGTCCCAGGCTCCCACCCAGAGCTACCTCTCTCTCATTCCCCACAAAATGAAGTCTTGCCCCTGCTGTTACAGTTGCCCCACATATTTTTGACCAATTTAGGTACTTCTGGGAATGTGGATTTTGTCAAGAGTTCCTTGATGAGACTTGGCAATGGCATCACTGTGAAACGTTGCCACTTAAATCCCCATTATACTCACTTCTGCTATTGACATATATTCCCCTGTACCCACTTTACATATGAAATAAACCCAGATTTAAGTAATTCCAGTCCCATGTTTCTTAGCTTGTTGAATCAACTCCATGGAATAGTCTATCATTATCAACATAATGAAATACCATACATTATTACCTTCCAGCTATATCATTGTTGTCCCACTGCACTCTTTGCCTCCTGAGCAACCTTGTGGACAATTGCCTTTTAAATTCTTCAAGTAACCCAGCCACTCCTTTCCATATGTGCTTCTGACCTTGCAATCAAATGGAAGGACCATAATCTCCTTCCTCACATTTGCCCATTCATCTGCCTAAAATGAGATTCCTTTGTCAATTTACTCCTACAGCATAGTTGCCTCAACTAGTCTCCTTGCTCCCATACTTTATTCTGACTAAATGAATCCCTTATCAGTGTTTTCACTTTTGCCATCATCTTTATAGCTTTTTTATTTCTATTTATCTTTTTTTTTCCCCCCAGCTACAATAACCTCCAGATGATTAGCTTTAGTTAAATCCCTGTCAAAAGTTGCATCTTACTACTGGTACCTGCATTTATTACATTCATTTGTATTCAGTTAAAAATATTTAAACATATATGCATTAAAACCCTGGAGACTTGCTTTTGAGAAAGCAGGCTATTTCCATACCTCAGATACTATGACTGTGCACCAAAATAAAACAAAACAGAGGCCTCCACTAGGTTTCAGAGAACTCTGAATTTCCTAGACTCATGTTCAGCTGCATGAAATCATTATAATACTATAGCCTTTGTCAGTGGACAAAGGGGACACAGACTTCCAGCAAGGTAAACTTTATTTTTAGAGCTAGGTAGATCTGGAATAGTTTCTGGTTCAGTGCTCATGAATTCAAATGCAGGTTCCAACAGTTACCTCTCTAAAGCCCTAGAAAAGTAATTTTACCTGTTTATTTCTTTATGAAACTATTACTCCACTTTTGTACTGAAAGAATTAGGTATTTTAAAGCATGCCCTTACCATGGAAATGCTTTATTTGTAGAAAATGATGGTGTAACCTCTCTCACCTCTTTCTTCTGCCTGTTCCTCAAAATCTCCAAACTCCATGTGCCATCAAAATGCAGGAGAAAAGTGCATGGGAGATTTACCAGTCTGTCAAAACAGATGAATAGCAGCCTGTCAAAACAGAAATCAAGAAGGAAAGATTTGAGCAGGTAATTTACCCTTATAGCTATTAAAAAAAAAAAAAAAGAAAAAAAATCACAGTCATGAATAATTCAAGGAAAACTCCAAACTCTCCCTTTCCATAGGGAATATATTCATAAACCTTTTAAAAAATTAAACTTATTGGCTACAATTTCACCTCATTAGGAAAGAAAAAAAGAATAGTTCATTAATAACATAAGTCATGAAAAGAAACAAACCAAGAAAACAAGCCAAGACAACCTCACCTCCTTCCACTTGCAGGTTTCCTGACCCCTCCAGCTGCCAATCCACTCTGAACACCCAGAGCTGTGGGACCCTCCTGCATCCCAGGAACAGGTGAAACCTGGCAGCTCTGAGGGAAGCAGGATCTGATACAGCCCTTCCCCACCTGGACAGCTGCTGCCCATCATCTCATCACAGGCATGTCAGGAATGGAAAATATCAGCTCACTTTGCTGCTTAGAGGCATAAATAAAGTGTTTACAAAGTTCTCTGTAAGAAAGTATTTTCCCACAATAATTTTTCAGATGTTGTTAAAAGTTTCTTTCAAGTTAAATGGAATGCAGGATTTAAAAAGAAGAAGAAATAATGCTTGGTCAAATTTATAAAAGAAATGAACAAAGAAGAGGTGTTTCTTTCATGAAATGACAGAAAGTTGATGCTGTTCCTCTAGGTCTTCACTTTTATTTTCCTTCAAAGTGGGTTGAGATGTAAAAATAACAAAAAATTATGTAAGATGAAAACCAGAGGAAATTCTTTCCATAAAGATCTAGTAATTTCCTACCAACTTCCCACTTAAGAACCTGAACCTTTTTTATATATAACTTTGATGTCCTCAAAATACCTTTTTCTCCTTGTAAAAGTCAATCACTTCTCTAATGTAAAATATGCTTAGGTACAGAAGATTATTGCATAAAGTAACACTGAGTAAGCCAATTTATTAAGATGGTTAGCTAGAATTTTCTGCTGAAATTTACAGAAAAAATGGTATTGGTAACCTGCAAACCCTTAGATACATATTCTAAAATCCCATATTTCAGAGTAATTCAGAACTGGGATTTTAACTCTCCATCCCTCATTAAGCTTCCTGTGTTTTGAAAGATGACCTGTTCTTCACTGATCCTGGAAACAATTATGCACATGCTAAAGTTAATATGCTGTAAGTAATCATTGCAGTGACCCTTAGTGCATATAAAATTAACTAGGCATGTATATCCTAGCAAGTTTTAGGCCACAGTTTATTTTACCACATAATTTCTTTTTTAGTCACTTTGTTTAGATTGGCAATGAAGAATGGTAAGAGAGGCTTTTGTGAAACTTGGAGAAATCAGAGACAAATTGTGTGGAACCAGTATGGCCTGCCTCTTTCTAAAATGTCTAGGTAAATATAAGTGATTATTTAAATTTCTTCCATTTCTAAATTACCTGTCATCATGGCTGAAATGCTGCACTAAGAAGTGTCTCTGGGCATTTCTTCATGAAAAGTATTCTCCAGGCTAGGTCCTTTGTGCTTCATCAGGAACTCACCAAATTCAGTCTCTGCAAATATAGGGATCTCCTTGCATGCAACTCATTGCACACAGCCTGAGCAGGACCTTTGGAAGAAAAATGGTTCTGTTTCTCCTTGTAAATTCACCAGAAAAAGACCTGAAGGCTTGGCTTTGGGTTCCTGAGATAGATGGCACTGAAGAGACCAGCTTGCAGCTTTCTGGTTTCATGAGTATTTGGAAGCTTGGATTATGCCAGAAGGGAGATTAATCACAGGGAAGTCTATGATGCTCTGCAGCACAAACACTTTCAGTGGAAGAACTTATATGTCAGGAATGCAAATTAAAATACCTGTTCTCTTCAACAGCTCTCAGGCAACAAGAAATAGTGTTATAAAGAAAAAATATGTGACAAAGAAAAAGAGCAAGAAAAGTTTCCCAGAAACTTTTGTAAAGAAGAAATAAACGACCCTGTTCCCCACTTACTGAAGGGTATAATGGTGACTGGAGAGACTGAGAGACAACAAGGGACAAAAAGAAAGAGAAAAGAAGTAATACAAAGGAGATACAAACTTAGTTTTTCAGTTTTGAAAGGCATTGAAGTGTGGCCCTTTTGGCTTATTTGCAAAGCATGTAGCAAACACAACAAAACACTGTGGAAGTTCAGCTGTGACTCACTGTGTATGTAGATTGCACAAGGACTTGATCTTCTTGAAATAGCAAGGTAAAAAGCAACACTTCTATGAAAACAGGTAGCTTTGCATCTATATCATTTTATTTAAGTATCCATTCAAGTCTTCCATAAACTTGTACAAACAGAATAGACACTGTAAAGAATAACAGGCATCAGAACTGAGTGTCAGTTCTTGAAATGAAGAAAATTCTTAAAATCACGGTTCATTGAAAGCAAGACTCTCAAAGGCTTCTTAAAGATTCAAGTATGTCTTCCTTACAGTCCTATCAGAAAAAAAAAATACAAGTAATCTCCATTTTCCTCTTATTTACCCTTTAGAGCTAAGAAAAACTGTCTCTGTTTCACCAAAGCAGAGGGTGGAATTGTATGTATTTTTGCATGATCAAAGTATGGGGCTAGAAATCCCCAGGCTCCATAAGAACCTTCAGTGATAGGGTCATTCCAGCTCATTCCCCCACAGTTCCCTGCTGTGAGCCTCCCTCCAGAGTTACGTGTGCCTTGTTTTTAACAACATATATTTCTGTGCCGAGCAAGTCTGGCCTCCCCATCTTTGGATCCTCACCTTCCTGTCTTCCTCATTTCCTCCTGGGCAAGTCCCTTTTTACAGGAAGTAAATAGTTAATGATACTTCCCTGTCTTCTCCTCACAGCCTCCTTTGTCATCCAAAGGCTTGGAAGCATCTCCTACATGTGGCAGCAGCTAAGTATGGTCTAATTTAATGTGTGAATTTCAGCTCATTCTTATTCAACAACAGCATTCGAGCATATGTGAGCATTTCAGCTTGTGGGTAGGTTCTCCTGGAGTCAGCAGGGTTGCAAACACAACTTTTATGTCTTCCTGGATCATATTTACTTCAGAGTGATCTCCTTAGTGCCTGACCATGGTATGAGCAACAGGAGTCAGCTCAGTTCTGAGCAGCCACTTCCCAGGTGCACTGAGCAGGGGATTACATATCTCTGCATGTGTGTACACATGCACAGATATAGGTATATGTATATTTGGGATGCATATACATCCCACACACACTGCTTCTGACAAGATATGAACAGTGCAGCTCTGCTTCCAAAGTCCCAGCTAGTTTTATATTGAGAGATCATCACACTGACTCGGATGGAAAAAATGCCACCAAAAGCTTTCAAAGTCTAGCCTGATTCAACAGATTTGTTTCAAAGACTTTGGCCTCAGACATAAGGTCTTGATTTAGACACTGAAAGACTTTCTGATAGACACCTGATATGGACACTGATAGACTTTCCCTACTTTCCAGTCCAGTTCTTCCCAAGCAAGTTGTTGTGGTCCTTCGAGTATCTCCACCAGCTAGACTTTGTTCTCCTGTCAGGGCCAGGAGCCTGCTGTCTCCAGATTTGGCTGGCAGCCTGGCTGCCTGCTGCTGCTGCCTGGGAGCCTCCAGGCAGCCCGTGCTCACCAGCTGCCTGTGCTGCCTGCCAAAGCCCATCAGGCAACCACGTACCACTGGCTACCTGGCACAGGAGCCCTGGCTGCCTGCCACTCCCTGCCCAAACCCAGAGACCCAACACACGTCAGAGGGGTGCCATAAGGTCTGCTTTACCAGAGCTTCCTCTGCCAAAGCCTGCCCAAGCCCTGCCCTCACTTCAGCCTGTCCCTGAGACCCTGGACATCCCTGTGCCAGCAGCCACTGCTGCTCTTGTTCCAGCAAACGCTGGTGGCTGCTGGGCACTGTGGAGTGGTAGCCCTGGTCTCTTCCAAGCAGCTCTACCACTGCCCTTCTCCTCCAGCAGCTGCTGAGCATTCCTGCCCACCTCTCCCTCCCTTTGGGGTCTTACCCTGGGTGCTGGGTTACAGTGAGTGACCCTCAGGTCCTACACACTTTGTCCACTCAGTCTCCCCAGTTCCTCTCTCAGGGATAGAGCAATGGCTGCTGCTGATTTCCTTTGCTGGAACTGATGAAAACCTCCACCTGCCACCACTGCTGCATTCCTATTCTGCTTTCTTGCCCCAGAAATGCCACGTATCCCAGGTCTTTAGTCCATTCCTTCACATGCTTTGGGCACTTAGAACATAAAGGAAGGGCCAATCTGTCAAAGGAAGGGCAGTCCTATTGCTCTGTGGCATTTGTAGCTTCAGCCCTTGCCATCTTGCCAGATGTTGCAGAAATAATCAAACAGCTTCCATAACACTAAGAAAGAAATTTCAAAAAGTTTTAAACCTGTTCTACATGACTACTCATGGCACCAGTGTTATTTATTCTAATAAACTGTTCTTGTATTTAATGTCATGCAGAAATAGAGTCTGCATATTGAAATGGGTCATCTCTTGTTTCATAGTCAGTACAGGAAAGTGCTACAGCGATAACAGTAACAATTCCTCTTTTCTAAGGAGAAGATCTTTCCAACCCTAGATGCCCTGGAATCCAGATTCACCAGATTTATCTATGTTCCCTGGGAGATAAGCATTTCTCACTGTTCCCATGGCATGAGTTGCCTGTGCAGGCTTCTGCAAACTTGTCCCTTGTGCCTCATCCCTGAGACCTTGCACTGGAGATCTAGAAGGAAGGATTTGCACTCAGCTGTTAACATTGCTTCTCAAATTTTTAACCTGAAGCAAATGCTTAATGAAATATGAAAGGGATTCAAGAGCAAGCAGAGGCTAATGCAGAATTAATTTGTCAAAAGAGGATCAGAGATGCCAGGCTCAGCTACGAGGTTAGCCATGAAAAAGCTAATTTCAAAATAAAAAATAACTAAGACAGGAGAAAGAAGTGTGTAGGAGAAGGAGGAAATAAGGTAAGAAACAAATAAAGGGAGAGGCATATTTGTCCTGAGTAGTCTTTTATCTGTTTCTATGATTTCTCATGCTCTTGAGTTCTAAGCCAAGATCAATTGGGATTAATCAGTTGTATAGAAAACACTGAGAACTTATTGCAGGCTTTTAGAGTTTAAATTTGTTTATTGAGCACAATTTGGTTAGCATCAGGTGCTGAAGTTACAGACACCAACACTAGCATAGAAATTACTTTATTTAGCTCCCAGTTGGAAGTTTCTATAGCAACTGGGTCCTATAACAGAAAGCTGAGTTTCTGGCACATGAATACTGCTGCTGCTAGAGATTGTTAATATTGTATTTTTGGAGCACTCGGCTGTTCCTTAATTTTTTCTAAGCCCAAACCCCCCTTTTTCTGAGGTCTTTCTTCAGCATAAATCTGCCTGCTTAGTCATAGTTGCAATTGTACCTTTTGCTCTTAACCTTCCTTCTTTGGTTGTAACAGAAACTTTTTATTTTATTCCAGATTCAGCTTCCTTGGAAGGGAAGCAGAGTGCTCTGTTCTGCATTCCCCTACTAGGCAGAGCTGGAGGGAGAGGATCAGGATGCTGAAGTTGTCAGGAATGTCCAGATTAAGATGCCTCTCCTGGACCTACTACTATCTGTGAATTTATTCTTAGGGCAAATTCTGTAACTCATGTCCCAAACTCAGAGTGCAATCACACCTTAACCTGAACACAGCTTGTGCTTTTAGGTAGGGTCAGAGGGAAGCTGTGACACTTGGCTTGCAAAGATTAGAGACCTCATTGCAATTCCTCTTTGTATTGGAAACTCATGGCTGAGTACAACCTTTAGATATTGGATTCCAACTGTCAAACTCCTCGATGCACTTTCTATCTTATCCCTACACTATTGAGCTGTGCTTAAAAGCTATGGGAGTACTCCATAAAGAGAATTGTATTACTGCAGAGTGAACACGTTTCTTTTACCTGTAAGACACCTTTATTTATACATCTTTCACAACTGTGAATCAATAGCCTTTCTTAGCTACTAGATTTATTTCGAGGGGACACACTCAAACATTTGTGTGAGGGGTTGGATGGAGATGTAAAACATTGTTAGGAACAGAAGTAGGTGTCTGGTTGGCTCAGCAGTTAACAGTCATTTTGAGATTCCTTTCTTGGTATGTGGGTTGTGTTTTTGAGGTTTGTTTTGTTTTTTATAAATTACTTTTCACATTGTCATTTATCGATAAAACAATTGCAGTTTGAATCATTAGATGTTTATACTCTCTAGTACAGTTTTTAACTTATCAGATTTAATTCCCTCTACACCAAGAGAAATATATTTTCTGCTCAAAACCCTGGAGATGTCCCTTATGCTGTCCTGGAGACCTCTGTCCCATGAGAAAAAGTGCCAGCTATCTCAAAGCCACAGAAAACAAAATCTCATATCAATGAAATGCAAATTTAAATTTGGTGACTCAGGCACAGCACAGAACATATGTTTTGAATAACAATAGCTTCAACTACCCCTAGGCAGGTGGGCACCCAAACAGAATTCATTCTTGTGGTTCTTCACACCTAGCAGGGCCTGACTTGACAGCTCAGGCAGCAGCTCCAAGAGGGCAGAGAAAGTCAACACTGCAAGATGAGCTGGATGTGCACTTTAGGAGAGCTGTAAGAGCACGGAGGGTTGTGTGGGCTTTGGAGCTTTATTTTTGCAGGAGGAAGAAATTCAACAAACCTGCAATTAACTACTGTCAGGTCCAGCCCTGGTTTGTGTTGGGGAAGTCTGTGTGGCTGAGATATTGGCTTTTTGCTGCTTTTATCTTTCCAATGCTATTCACTTTGGCTGTCTCTTATCATTCCTAATAGGGGCTTTTACTTGTCCATCTGACCCTAATAAAATGGGATCATCCTTGCTAAGGTTTATAGGATTGCTATTTTAAGTACTGGCAGTTTGAAAATACCTATCTGAAGAAGTGTTTTCCTTTCTCAGGTACCCAGTCTTGGGATGATCTCCCTGTCCTAAAATATTGATCTGAGGCCATGTGTGGGGTGCTGCAGCCTGTCAGGGGTGTCCCATCAATCCAGGCACATTCTGTCTCTGGCAGCTGTGGTCACTTCATGTCTCTTGCAGCTCTCTTCCAGGCAATTTACATCTTGTTCTCTAAATTCTTAACATCTCACTGCTGAGTTGCTGGGAGGGCCTGTTTTGGAAAAGCAAATCAGAGCTCCAGAGAAACCTGTGTTTCCACACAGTGCTGAAGACAACAAGAGCCTCTGGGAGACTGGTGGGAAGATGAAAATGCTGGAATCTGTTGCCTTGGAATCATTCTCCTTGTCTCCAGTGAGTCATCCAGCATCACAAGCAATCTCAGCATGACCTTCTGCTGCTGCTCGTGCCCAGAGAGCCACACAAACCCAGCAGAGGATGTGCTGCCACCATCTTTTGGCAAAACACCTCTCCCTGCAGCACTAAAGGTTTTTATTTTCTTCTGTTTTGCCGTCCCAGGTTTCTGGCTTCTCTCTTAACAACCTTTGAAGAGTTTTTTTTCAAAATGGCAGCTGCAAAGGTCATCTCTTTTTCTGTTTCTTGCTTGCTTGGAAAAGGGGATCGTGCTTTAGAATAGAGATGCCAGGCAGCTTTCCAGAGCATAAAAATCCAGTAACTTAACACATTGTCTCCAGCCTGCAAAAAAAAGAACTGACCAAGAAAGAATAAAAAAAGAAAAAGAAAACAAACCAAGGAAATTAAACAGAAGGGACTGAAAAATGATGAGACTATGTAATGATTTGACTTTTCTGTATGCTACGGGTTTTTTCCTTAAACATAAATAGGTGTGTTAACTAAATTTTAAGTTTCCTATGCTAGATATAGTTATTGCAATTATATTTTAAAAGACTTCAGGAAGTTCTTTTTTAGAAGAGAAGGAAATAAATAGTAATTTAATAGCTTCAGCAGTTTTTTAGACTTATATAATTTTACTTCATTAATCCACATTGATTATTTTTTGCCCATTTCAGGTCATACTTATGCTATGAAACATGAGATTTATCACATAATGTACATTATGTAGGAAAAAAAAAAGTAATTTACTAGATGTGTTAATTCCTTCATGCAAGTCCACTAGGAAAACACTTCTGTAATGGATCACAGATTAAAAATTCATATTTTATGATAGTTTCCAAGAAAAATCATCAGCGAAACACTGTGAGGTTAAAAGTTTGCTTTATCTTAGGCTGTATCTTAGGATATAGTGTGGCTCTGCTTTGAGTAGATAACTTCCAACTTTGTTGTCATATTGTGCACACAAAAGCACAATGGTTCTGGTTATTATCAGTCATCTTATATTAGGAAAAAGCAATAATTCTTAACGTTTAAAATAGTCATTTAAGTCAAAAAATGATGATAAAAATGAACACTGGAGTTAATTTCTCCCTAAAGATGCCACATTTTATTTATGAGAAGAGGTAGAATCTCGTTTCTGCAGCTACAAATTTTATGCAAAAACTTAACTGTAAGCATATCATTTGATGGGAATGTAATGCCACTCATCCAAAAATAACCCTCAAAACTATAAGAAAGATGTTAAGAAATGTCATAAAAATTCTCTAAAAGGAGAAGTTGAGGCATAGAGAGATTATACTGTGTGTTTTTCAAGGAACACACAATTTTTCCTGAATTAAATTTATGCGCATTTAAAAAATTTTAAAAGTTGCAATTTTCTTAGTGTAACCTCACCAAAACTGAACTAAAACTAAACTAATCTTAATTTTAGCATTAGGATTTACACAGAGATTATCTTTGTAATGTGTGTTACATTTTGGGACTCTAGGGTAGTGGACTGAGCTCAGCATGGCTCATTTTAAAAAAGCCTCTTTTCTATCTCCCTGATATTCTCAGCTGCATTTATCAATTAAGAAAACCACCAACCTCAGCTGATTCAAGAGCATGAGCACACAAATTTTGAAGAACTATATATCTGTATAAATAGATAAAATATATATAAATATATAAAATATTTACAATGGCACTAAGAAAATATAAACTAGAAATAAAACCTGAATGTGGGAGCAGCAATTCCACATTGAGTTGGAAATTAGTGAAGGCAAGGGGCATTACTGACAAAATTAGAGTAGAAGAAGATATTTTGTTGAAAGATCCAAAAGTACAGAATAATAAAAGTACATTGACACTCATTGTCCTGCTTTAAGCATTACAAAGTGTTACTTGGAATTAAATTGACTACATGGGCATGGCACTTTCAATGCACTTTCTGAGTATTTTCAGTATTGTGGAATTACTGACAGCTAAAATATTGTGGAATTGTCCAATTTAGGCACAACCTGTGCTGAAGATGTTGACCTTTTGAAAGCTGATTCCTTCTGCACATTGGGTTTTACTTCCCCTATCTTGTTTTTCCTTTAGCAATTATTCATCTTTTATGGCTTCCTACAGCTAAAAGCCTCAGCAACAGGAACATTTATTCAGAATCAGAATGGAAGATCTGGTACTTTTCTGTACATTAAAGGAAAAGAAAGTTCAATTTTCCTTCTGAAAAGAACAAGAAAGGCCATTACACAAGATGTAAAGACAGAGAGAAAAAGGGGCTGAATTCCCAAAATATTTGATGGCAGAAGTAATAATAGCAATGAATGAGGCCACATAAATGATTCATGAGACTCATTTTTTTCCTATTGTTACTAAAAAGAGGCTCAATATTACTCAGAAAAAATGCTTTGTTGGTGATGTAAAAAGAAATCAGTGTTTGCTATCAATTATTTTCATTAACACTGGGCTTTTGTACACAGTTTTAGAAATATATTTTATAACAATATAATTTTGTAATTTCATCCCTACTGTGCTTTGAGCCTTCTGAGGCCCACAAATCTCTTTAATACCTCCACTCTTGCTGATAATAAAAGGTCTTGTGGGTGTAGTAACAGCTAAAAATACAATAGTAAATGATTCATATATTGCCATTTCAGAGGTCAAAATGGGTAACAAAGAGACCACAAGCACATAAAATAAACATCCTACTGTAAAACAGAGGCAAGTTGTAGCTTCAGGATGATCACTTTGAAGAGATGTGCCTCCTTTAAGGACATTTTCTTCTTTAGTTTGAAGGCTGTTAGAAATACCTGAACATATGTTCTGAGGCAATGAAATTTCAATGGGATATTATTTCCTTTCAAATACCAATCCTTAAGACATAGACTTGCAACATGAGACAGCAACAAAAAAAAGTCAAGCTAAGAGTGAATATTTAGCAGAGAGATATAAGGAATAAATAGAGCTAAAACTGCTCTTTTTGGTTTTGTAAACAATGTGTCATTAGAAACCAATGAAGAAAATAAAGAATGGGATTACTATGCACCCATTTGAGAGATTTCAATCAATATTTAAATAGTTTTCAAGAATTTAATGTAAAACAGGGAGCTTTCCCAAATAAGCAATCAAACCAGTCCATTAAGGCTGTAATCACCATTATGCTGGGGTGTTCTTGTGCTTTAGAATAAACTGATTGAGGAAATTCTATTGAAGTGGTACCTCTGGCACTTAGCTTTCTATTGTTTATGTGTTGGCATTTTTTTTTTTAATTACTGTATATTATCTTGCTTGCTCCTCAACTTCTAAATATAATATATCTTTTCCTAAATCTAGTTAACAGTAACTGAAGAAAAAAAATAAAAGAAAAAATACACCAAAACATAACATTCTTGATAAGGCTATAAATATGTAAAAA
Source organism: Buphagus erythrorhynchus (assembly GCA_013400855.1). Classification (NCBI taxonomy): domain Eukaryota; kingdom Metazoa; phylum Chordata; class Aves; order Passeriformes; family Sturnidae; genus Buphagus; species Buphagus erythrorhynchus. Next base: position 6,453 of record VZTT01037402.1, on the reverse strand, counting down.
TGACTATGAGGCAAATTAGGTCAGCCTCACTATTGAAATACAGAGATTGTGCATCTGTGTGAATCATGTTTAATTACTCGTAGACTGTAGAGATTCGCTGTGAACAATTAGTCTGAATTTACTATAAAAACTTGCTGTTGAACCTTCAGAAACAAGAGCTAGTATAGAACCTGTTGTACATTTATGCCCTGCAGCTGAGATACTAAAAAATGGGCATCTGAGTAATATGTGCTTTAAAATCATGCTGGGCTTATAAACTTATCAGATGAGGTTCAATGTTTCTGTACAAAATGCAGAATGGCATTGCAGACGTTTGATGAAAGGAAAGAAACATGAGAAATCTTTGCCTCTTTCAGAGAAGCCAGAAAGTTTAAGCAACTTTATTTTGATTAATCAAATGAAAGAAAACACTTGCAGGCAGAGAGACTGATGTAGGGTTATACCCTCACATTTCCATGGAACATTTTGCACTGCTCTGTCATGAACAATTTTATAGCTCGACAATAAGGGATCCAGCACTGGTTTTATAGATTATCTGTAAGAAGAAGAAATGCAAACCACAGTGAAAATAAAAGGATTCTACAGTATTCATATTTATTTTAATTTTTTTTTCTGTGAGGGAATGGTTTTACCTGTTTTTTTTAAGGCAGTGGATATACTGGGGAAGAGGGGTGAAAGTAAATCAATAGATGGAAATCTTGCTTTGAAAGTAGCAAATAGGGCAAAACTATGTGTTGTTATAATGCTAAGGGAAATGGTAAGCAGGTTTCAAAGCAGGAGAGAAATGCAAATTTGGCATCTTACATAACTTCCTACTTTGCACATTAATATTAAAACTGTATAACTGCAAGCTACAACTACTGCTGAGAAGAGGCACTTCCTCTCAGGGATAATTATACTGCAAAACCCCCTTATTTTCTGCTCAAAACTTCAACCTTCACACCATAAAATGTTCTAGTCACTGTACTGTCCTGATGAATTCTCAGTTTGGATGAAAGTGGTCTTCCATTAAAGTCTTCAGTTCAGAGAGACATTTACATTTGCCTAAATTGCCGAACCACTGAAATTGTGGATCTAACAACTGTTTTTACCACTATATATCTGAAAATTTCCCCAATAAATAGATTGTCCTACCTTGATGCCCTCACCCCTAAAATTTTAGGATAGCTCAAATACGTATTTGAAGTAAATATCAATTAAACAGGGAGAAACAAATTCAAGATGAATGAGAAGTCACAGAAACTTCGACTGAAACTACAGAAACTCCAGTTGGAGATCACAGAAAAGTTTCAAATAAAAAAAAATAAATAGAAGGGATGATTATAGAAAGGATAAAGCCAAGCACATATCACCAATCTTAACTGACAATTGAGATGCAGCCTACCATTTTAAACACACTACATATTAGATTTTGGACTTCCACAGAGCCAAGAAGTCAAGTAAATGTCAAGTTGAGTGCCTTGGAGCCAGGTGTTCAGCTCCGTGTAACAGTAATCCAATGTACAGCACAAAAAAATGTGACAGCCTCTTAAAGGTTCACTCTTGGCACTGAAAAGCTTGGAATCATGGAATATCCTGAGGTGGAAGGGACCCACTCAGTTCACCAAATCCTACTCCTGGCCCTACACAGGGCAGCCCTAAGAATCACACCATGTGTCCGAGAGCATTGTCCTAAGCTTGCTAAGGATGTTTTCCCATGGAAAA